>WFKH01011581.1:181835-204807 GCA_016163765.1 Magallana hongkongensis
CATTATCACCAACATACTTCTAAACATTTATAAGTACATTATCACCATGAAATGTATGATGTATCTTATTATTCACAATTTAAATCCAGGATGATATTTGTTTATCATGCAAATGAGTAAAGTTTTAATTTTAGATGAGATTAATAACAAAAAGTTTCACCCTTTCCTTTGTTGGTTTGCTACATTGAATAAGAAAATGACCTTCATATCCAGTTTGATTAAGAGTGCAATGTTTACATATATCCTTTTCTGTTCTATGTATATGTTATTATATCTGCCCAATTTTTTGAGGAGTAAAGGATATCTTTCCTGGTTCATACTAACCTAATATACTAGTAGTTTTACAGAACTTGAAGTGTAAAGATTCGCATATAAAGTTTTTATAACATTGAACATCAAATTGCGTCAATACATCATCAGATTGTTTTATTTTTGCTTTATATTAACATTAAATATTCTCCATATTTCAGAGCCATGTATAAGTTATGTAACCTTTATGCTTTTACCCGGTATTTGTTTCTACATGGTGATACTTATATAAGTAATTTACCGTTATGTTTTTTGTGATCAAAGACATTTGTATAAGTGGATATCCTAGGATTATGTCCATACTTTGAAGCTTTCAATCCTTTATGTGCCAAAGAGATAATCCCTGAATCTGTTAATGACAAGGTATATCTATAACTTTATTCACATTCGATGTAGACATGTATACACTTTGTATTCATACATACATAATTGTGCACTTAAACATGCAGTTTAATCATTCATTGAATATCAGCTAATTTTTTTTCACCATAAAAACCCCAAATTGGCCTAAAAGATGGTGGGTTGATGAGATTTCAAAGGAGGACTCAAACCTTGTACATATATCTTCTTACCGTCATTAATAAAACTTAAGTTTAGAATATTTTCGTGTATTAATCAAAATCCAGTAAAATGGACACACACCGAGGCCGAAACGATTGAAATAGAATTGGTTTGATTTGTCAATAAGGAACCATTCTTTGAATATTATGAGGCAATCATTACGGTCGGGGCGTGATCAGATCCAATAAAGCCAGAAAGGCTTTATGACAGATTTCATCACGTCCCGATCGCCTCATATATTCAAAGAATGATTCCTTATTATTTATATTTCAGTACGTCATTCGCGTCAATGATGAAATGTATTGAACTATACGTTACAAATTTGATTCGTATTGTTATCAAAGACATTTAGACACTGGAAAATGTAAATACACACACGTAAAGTGTTTACGCTCAGTCTACAACGAACGAAAAAAATGAAGAAAAAAAAAAGATTCCCCCGCACTGCACTTCACAATCCTAAACGTATATAGTTTGTATTAAAAATATTACAATTTATTGAGTAAACGGAAATTAACCTCAATAAATATTATTAAATTTAAATTTGCTGCAAATATGCACATTTATAAATTTGGTACAGCATATTGCTGTAAATGTGACATGGTTATAAATTAAAGGGTATGGTCAAGGTTTGTTGAAAGGTGGAACTGTTATTTAGCTGAATCATCAAAGGATATTGTACACATGTATTTTATTTTTGAATCAATTTTTTTTGTTTTTTTATTTTATTTCCACGAAGATCTGAAAGGTATAGATCAAAACATCTCATTTTGCTGTGTAGGGCTTTTCTACGGTCAAAGGGTCATACATTGTTTAATCACAATGACGACTGACGCACTTACTTTTTATTTTGTATTTATAAATCACTAGTCTTTATCAGGCGTAAATATGAGGGGAAAAGAGATTAATTAACCGCAAGTGTGCTTACATTTATTATACACGTATCAATATATTTCATTTGTGTCCGGGAAAACCGGTGAAAAATATATGTGTATAATGCAACCATTATGTTTATACACAAACCTACGTTTCCATTAAGAGCAGTTTCTTTCGAAAATGTCTTTAAAAAAAAATGTGGGTTTTTTACTATACATGTACGTTATTAATTGAATTCACTTAGTGCTTGCTGTCAACCAGAGATTATCTTCATAAAAGGAAATAAAAAGTTTGGTGTAAACAACTATATCTCTTTCTAAAAATACTTTAAAATTAACAATTGCGAAATATGAATTCATTTCATAATTAAGAGATTTGACAAAACCACAAAACTATTATGTTTTCAAGTGCAGAATTACCTTTTCTAAGGCCACTTTGACACTCATTAAATAGTTTTTTTAGTTTTTTCGGCATGGGGAGACACCATGTACAGTAGATACAATATATTTACTAAACACTTAATCATGGGGACTTGAAAATGATTACGCACATAGATGAATTATGACTTTATAAATGTCACACCACTGTTATGTCTTTTACGTTATTTTGGCGTAAATGTGTAGCATCACCATGCATAACGTCTAAACGAACCAATTTCTTCTTTACAATACTGCAGTTGGATACTTACTAACCAGTAGAAATAAACAGCTTTAGTTTTATCTGAAGACCTAACCACTCACTTATTTGTGTAATAAATTAAATTCATGTGGATAAAGGCATACCTAATACAGTACAAATTTTAATCAAAGTACTGAAGTACTGACGGGAGTTGATTTTATCGATTATTATTTATTTTAAAATCAACGATATGTTATTTTTCATTGCAAGTTGTTTTCCATATGTATTGAATTACCCACTTTTTTCATAATATGAATTCTCAAACAGGAATTTCGTGAAAACCTAATATGAATCATGTTGTGTAATATTCAAAGAATTAATTTCATCAAACAACATATCAGTAGTCGAAATAGTTCAGAGAAATTGTATGGATCCAAGCAATATTGAACTCTAGTCTCGTTCAACCAGACGCTCGGCTGTCTCCGTTAATCTCCGACAAGCAAGAGAGACTCTATGCTTGTCGGAGATTTACGAAGACAGCCGAGCGTCTGTTTGAACTAGACTATATTGAACTCTGGCGTATGAATACATACAATGTACGACTACAAAAAATGTCTAAATTGTTCGTACCATTTGAAATCTGAATATTTACAAGGTATCTATAAATAAGTTTCTTTGAAAAACAGTGCTTTAGAACACATTACATCGAATTTATCGATTAGAACTAAATGTTGTCAGCGGTGTTGATTTGTGCTTAGGTCCAAACACTGTTTCACTTTCGGTTTGCCCGAGTAACTGCATAGGAGAGTTGATTAAAATCAACTCCCAAAAAATGATATAAAACCGGTCCCGATCAAAATTAATAAAAATAAAAGATAAAATGAAATGGTGTCTCTTTGATGCCGTTAAAATGAATTTGCTATAACTTTCCGATCTGGATCAAATTAGATTTCGATCGTGATAGTAATTGTCTTAGGCATTGCAATTTCATTATAATTAATCTGTCTTTTAAATTGTATTTCAGACCAGGGCTGCATGCTGCATGCGTTTTACAAAAGAACTTACGACAAAGTCGTAAATATTTTCCGTCTCATGGAATGCTCTCTGAGTAACATAATTTATATATAACCATTAATCTACCCTTATTTGATTTCTATAATTATATTTTACAACCATTAAATTCAAATATTGATAAGATTGTGATTAATAAGCATTCATTAATTTGGTCGTAAGTCGTAAATTATTTTGTAAAACGCAGCCCTGGTATTGACATATTTCTTGTAGAGTTATTAAATGCCGTTCCTTATTTTTTACCATTAAATGACAACACTTTACATGATTATTCGTGACAGTTTTTTTTTTTTAAGATTTTCATTCTATGCCATCGCAAGTCTTAATCTCCAAAGAATCGTATCAGTTGGCAGTTTCTCCCTATTTGGTTTAAAATATTTTTATTGTATATAATTACAAAGGGATTACAAACAAGTTCTATCAACTTACATATATATGCACAAAACTATTTAAATTTTTCTCTGTGTAGATATACAACAAAAATTAGTTATTAATAGTTAAAAACTTATTATCGGTATCTCATTGATAAAAGATAATTAATGTCTGATAATCATATATACATGTTTGTACACTTTTTTCCAAATAAGAATACACAGAAAATCTTAACGATCCAGTTTCGGTGTGTTGCCTGGTAATATTATATGTGTTTACTTTGAAAATTATTTTCATTGTTTCGTATTTTCTTGGTATGTTACAATTCCCATATAAACAAATGAAAAATGATATTAATCAAACTTCGAAACTATTCAATGTTTAATACATTGTACTATACTAGCACTCACATAACCCACTCCTTTTATTCATTATTTTCTATCTCTATTGCATCACTGAAGATGAATGAAATATCTCAATATATACTTACTATTTTTTGTTTACTGATTATTTCCCCGTTGAAAGAGACGTGATCGACCCTCATTCTACAAACTAAAATTTAATGAGAATATACCGAATCAGTAGAAAGGACATGTGAAAGATAAGCCCAGTGGATATTTCCGTTTAGAGGAGCCAATACTTTGAAAAAATACAAGTGCTTTTCTAATAGGTAAAATTACAAGTAATGAAAACCATAAATACAAACTTCTTCTGGATCTCGCTCTGGACCCAAAGGTTGGGGAGGGGGGGGGGGGGTATCACAAGAAAATGCCTGCTATGCAAGAATACAACTTACATTGTGGAAATTCGGCTTGTCTACGTTATTTTCTGACACCTTTTCCGAGTATGAAAGCATACATAGTAAAGATTATAGAGCCAACAGAGACAAGGCTTCATCTATAGGAGCAGCTAGACCACCATTTCTATATCATATGAACAAGTTTATGATCTATATCATGCATCTTCACTAGCCAAGGGTTTCGGTCCACTCCACTCCCCATATGGGAAGCGGAGTGGACCGAAACCCCTTGGCTAGCGAACATGATATCATAATATTAAAAGAAATCTGTATGGTCAATATATAATATGCTATATTTGATATGACTATTTTCCGCAAGCATTTATATATATAGTTAAAATTCATTATCGTAATTTAATTAAATAACAATCATATGAAATGATACAGAAATTATAATATATGATACAATATGATATTAAATCATATAACGTTATATTATATTGTATCATATCATATATAAGATATTGAATCAAACGATATGATACGATATTGTACCTTAATATGGTATCATATAATGCGATATTTTATCATAAGATATACATGAACAGATATTATACCGTATGATACAATACGATATTGTATCATAATAAACATAACGATATTGTATCATATTATACCATACGATATTGTATCATATGATACAATATGATTTTGATTCACAATATGTAACGATATTGTACCTAATATTTATCATATGATACGATATTATACCGTATGATACAATACAATATTGATCATTATAAACCATACGATATTGTATAATACTATACCAAACGATATTGTATCATATGATATGCATGATATGATATACCGTATAACATAATACAATCTTGTATCATAATAAACCACACGATATTGTATCATATGATACAAACTGTATATCATGATATTGTTATGAATAATATTATGCAGTATGATTATACTAATTATATGATACAATTTGTTTCATATGATATGACCAGTATTTACTTTCATATGTAACCAATCTGATTAAAATCAGATCTTTGATCCGCTCCGACAAACTCTATGTCGCTTGTGTAGCGACATCGGATTTGTCGGAGCGGATCAAAGATCTGATTTAAATCAGATTGATATGTAACTAGCTTCAAAACCCTAACAAACTTTGAGTTGCTCTAATATCTTTTACCTGTCTAAGCATATGAATACTCAAGATCACACTCCATATCTGAAGCTAGCTCTGTACTTCAATGGCATATTTGAATTAACAATGCAAGTTTGAATAAGTAAGGTCCATTATTCACTTAGATATGTAACCTGGTCCAAAAACATTAATCTGCTTAAAAAACCTTAACCTCCAACATTCTAAACCTAGGAATCAGATTTGGCACCCACGCCTGTCGTTGCATAACAATCACAAGATGCATTACTAGTACTCATCCAAGTTTGGTGAAGTAAGGACCAGCAATAACTTAGATATGGTCATCAATGTGCACCTGCTCTAAAAACTTCAACCTGCTTTAAAAACCTTAATCTCCTCCAGCATCTGAAACCTATGGCTCAGATTCAGCATTCAAGCATGTCAAGTGCATAAGTATCATAAGACCATCATCATCCATGCAAGTTTGGCGTAGTTAGGACCAGAAATAACTTAGATATAGTCATCAAAGGGCACCTGCTCCCAAAACTTTCTTCTGCTCTAAAAACCTTACCCTCCGCCAGCATCCGAAGGCTATTGCTCAGATTCGGGATTCAAGCCTGTCAAGTGCGTAAGTATCGAAAGACGCACCATCCATGCAAGTTTGGTGAAGATTGGACACGTAATAACTTAGATACAGGACCTGTTCTAAAAACTTTAACCAGGTCCGGACGCCGACGCCGACGCCGGGGGTATAGCATAAGCTCCCCCCGACTTCGTCTCGGTGAGCTAAAGAATTATACTCACAAAACAGTCTCATATTAAAATAAATCTCATTTCAGGCTTATCATATTTAAATAGCAATGACCCTTGTTTTCTACCAGGGACTTCAGCTCCGGACGCCGACGTCGAGGGAATAGCATAAGCCCCCCCCCCCCCCCCCCCCCGACTTCGTCTCGGTGAGCTAAAAAACAACCAAATCTCCAAATAAATTAAACCAAAATCAAACCCAAAACAAACAAAAGCAGCTGAATTTAACTGGACCATGATAGGAGTTCCAGTGGTATCGGTATTTGGAAAACATTTAAGGTATCTCCAGTGTCTTTCGTGTCCGGTTCTTTTTTTACACGGTGTGATTAATTTCCGGTTTTAGTTTTGGTCAAATCAATGATCATTTAAGATGACATGTAATTGATTTAAAGTATTGTACAAGTATGGTTCAGTGGCTTCAGTATAAATATATAGCTCATGTTTTTCAAAAGGAGAGAAAAACCATAAATATATCAAAAAACTTGGGGAAAATTACTTGACGGAAAAGAGGGGGGGGGGGGTGCTACTACACTAGCTTCTATGTTTTGCCAACTAGGACCAAACTTATAATATGTATAATACGATTTGATTGAGTATATAATTTTTAGTAACTGTTAAATTGGGTCTATTTGGTACATTTGAATTTTTTTAATGTTTTCAAAAAACAACTTTTAAAATTATATCCAACAATATAGGGGTATACATGCTCAAGAGACTATCAGGCAAAAACTAGCTGGTTAATTTCGATAAACTATGGTTTTTTGCTAAAAATATATATATATAACTTTTAATAAATGTTTAATAAAAATAGTTTGTAAACTGTATAATTTTTTGTAGAAATTTCCAAAAATATGCAATTTTGTGAATTTTTTGGAAGGTCGTGTGAAGAATAAATGTATTTCTTTTTATATTTTCTGTAGAAAATCAATAAGTCTTTTTTTAATTTAATGACTATCAATACGTTTTCTTAAATTATAACCCAACATGATGTATTTTGGTGCATTATTTAATAAATTACGAGATCATGCTTCATTGTCTTAAAATTTAGCTGATGAATTTTTAGACCATATGAGCTGAAGCTCACTGTCTGAAAATAAACGTGCAAAGGTATAAATATTTTGGCATT
Source organism: Magallana hongkongensis (assembly GCA_016163765.1). Taxonomy (NCBI): domain Eukaryota; kingdom Metazoa; phylum Mollusca; class Bivalvia; order Ostreida; family Ostreidae; genus Magallana; species Magallana hongkongensis. The sequence continues at coordinate 189,474 of WFKH01011581.1, forward strand.
TTTAGTAAGTTTCTAAGTTGTTTTAACTGCTCAAATTAAAAAAAATTAAGTTTGACACACATTTCTAAAACACTGGGTCTACCTTAAATGTGATGATGATAATGATTGCATCGGGAAACCAATATACCCTTGGACGACTGCTACTATGGCGTAGATTTTAATCACTCAGAACGACGACCCCTTGTGGTCAGATACGGGTTACAACAAGTTCAAACGACAATGCAAGAACGAAACGCACCAGATGGTGGTTGGAATTCTAAGGAAGGGGAAATAGAACACGGGTCCAAAGGTTACTCGGGGATTTACGGGTGGGTTTGGTATTACAAGTCTGTTATACATTAGAGTACACAAATGTTAATTGAACAGAAACTTAAATTGTTTCCCTATTGATAGTTTACCCCAACAGTTTCATACATCTTGTATTCGTTACTTAAGGAATAAGGAATCATTCTTTGAGTATTATGAGGTGATAAAATACGGTCGGGGGTGATCAAATCCAAAAAAGGTCCGAAGGGCTTTATCATAGATTTGATCACGCCCGAGTTTATTTGACCATCTCACAATATTCAAAAAATGATTCCTTGTTAGTTATATTCATATAATTTTCAGCTATTGTTCAATCAAATATTAAACTGATAATTTTATGCTATTTTCAAGCGGTTAGCGTATACGATAAACGCTTTATGTCATGTAACCAAAACTATTACGCAACCCGGAAGCTTCGTCAAAGCGCTACCTATGATGAATCAAAGTATTGAGAATACTAAAAGTCGATCTTCATTTAATGTAATTGTACAATTTTTTTTAACAAACAAGACAAATTCACATTTTCATTTATGATCCTAATATAGTGGTTTTCTTTTGAATGATGCAAGCAATTACTGAGTTTTGGTCCAGAGTGGGGTAAAAACTACTGGCAGTTTATCATGACAACAAAGAAAATGATCAAAAGTTTGAAAGAAAAATGAAATCATTTTCGAGAAAAAGTAGTAATGTGATATTGCGTCATTGCGTCTTACAAGAACATCATCTTCTGGTTCTGTATGCATAAAAGTTAGATTCGCAATGATAATATCTTTTGGGAAGATTCAGACCTAATTTCTAATCAACACTTTTGTCATCACAGGCTCTATAAAACTGTAAACGTACTTCTTGGCAATGTATCGTCATATTAAAAATTGTTTTTAGAAAACACATACACCGGTATTACAGGAAGGAAAAGAAATTGGCTAGTCATACCGTAAAATGTTGATTTTTTTCAGTTCATGAAATTCATATGCAGTATATGCGAATGCATGTATTCCAAACAAGCATGCTAACCAGTACTATCAGTACTTTGATTTTTTTTTCGTATAATTATTCAAACCCCGATTGCGCCCCAACAGTACGTCATTGACATCATTGATGAACTGTTATGGACTATACGTTATAAAATCGATTCGTAGTGTTATCACAAAGACACTGGAAAATGTAAATGTATGGGAAAAAGTAAATTTGAAATTGTATTTTACGATTAAACCAATGTGCATTTGCGCCATCATATTCACCCATCTTCTTAAAAATTGTTAATTATATACAGGTACCGGTATATATTAATTGTATAGGATTCGTGAAAAGGACAAATAACTTACATGCAATAATTTGTGGCTAACCAAAATGGTCTCTTATGTATTCGTATAATTCATTTTTGCATTGAGAGCGAAAAGAAAGGGTGCATTTTAGCTGGGAATATAGTCCGCCCACCTCCCGGTTTTTTTTCCCACAAGAAAAAAAAGACACAACCGGCACTTTTATCTGAAAATAAATATTTTATTCAGATCTGAAAAGTACCTATCATTGCACAATATAATACTGTAAACATAGTATTCTTTTCAAAATAGTTCCCACCCCCTTTATAATATCACCACTTGCTTGAACACGGTAAAAGTAGAACACAATGGACGGTTTAACACACGCACATACAGACACATATACAAAGGTTACAGACAATGTATGGCAGAATGATTTTTGTTTTTTCCATTGAGGTTCGTCTCATAATCGGCGACAGATGTAGGGCAGCGACCAGAAGGCGGAGCGGACGCCGGCCGCTTGGTTGGCGGTGTTAAACAGATAGTAGTAGCAGGGCCGTGAGCAGGTGCTCCCACAGGCCGTCATACAGCACTTCTCCACCCCCGGGCAGTCGCTGTCAGACGAGCAGTCCATCCCACACAGGTTCTCGTTCCGGAGGTACCTAGGGCACGTGCCGGGCTTATTTTGATGCCCGCTACAGGTGAACCCGCAGCCGTTGTAACAGCAGATCTCGTTGTTTGGACACATGGCGTCGTTTTGACACTGGGTGATGCAGGTGCCCGGGGTCGTGGGCACGGGGCATCTCCCGGGGCGGGACAGCTCAGCGGGGATGTGGTTCATTTCGTACGTCGGGTTGACCTCTGAAATGTAAGAAAGGTGGATATAATGAAATGTATAAATCTATTTAAGAAAAGGATCTGTATAAGGGATATAAAATCTTAGCTGAGAAATCTGATAAATGTACTCACCCATACAGACTGGGTAGCGTTTACAAGGCGGGTACTCGCACGTGCTTCTTTGCAGAACACATTTTGTACCGGCGGGGCAATTCAAATTCTGCAATAAAAAAGCAATTTGTCAGCTATTTCTACACTAGTACAGCTTATAAATGTTGATTACATTTAAAGGACATAAATGTTGTACTCACACAAGAAAGGAAACGGCAGTCAACTCCGGATATAGCGGACAGAGCCAGGATCTGTAAGTGAAAGAAAAAATACAATGAAAATGAAATACAGAATGACACTATTTAATAGGGCTGGCCAGTGATTTCCATTCTAAGATTAGCTTGCTAGATTGCTCAGTTGGTCTGCCAAGTATCACCTTAGGTCTTAATCTAGGTCATGAAGTTACTCAGGTGTGACAATAAAGTGAGTTATGTCCAGTAATCATTTACACTTTTTTTTTTTGCTTTTTTGTTACGAATCCCCCTTTTCCCATCATTTCTATAGTTTGAATTAATTAAGCTGTCATCATGGTCACAACACAATAATACCAAATGATTAGTGTTGTATGTTGCACTATGAATTTATGAACCATTATGTCATCAATGATTTTTTCTGGAAGAGAATTTTCCTTTTTTTAAGCCAATAGTTCCATGCATCCTATTTGTGACTTATCTTGACTTATTCTGAACAGAATCCAGTGCTGGGCAGGTGAACATTCTTTTCAAAAGACTATGAATAGACTATCTGACAATAGGAGAGAGTTTTCTAGAGGTTCTCTTTATGCAATATGAATGGGTTGAATGTAAAATGAGTAACCACGTGAACTAGATTCAGACCTGATGTGATATCTGGTAGACCCAATCGAATACCCCATTGAGCAATCCAGCAAGCTATTGAAAACTCTACTGGTATGCTGTAATTCGCTGTAATTCTTTGCTAGATAATAAATTATTGCAAGAAATTTCCAGTTGTATCTGATGGCTATTTCGTTGACCATCTGTAAACATGACATGAAGTCAATCACAGGCGCCTGTTTCATTCTGGAGGCCTATTGTATAAGTAAATAGGCCTCCTGTATAAAACAAGCGCCCGTGAGTACAATAGAGAAGATATTAATTTTTTTATCTTTACAATTTGTGCAACATAAAAAAATACTATCAAGCACCGGTATCCAATAACTTTTAGAGGGGAATATTTCAGCTACTGAACAATTAACACTAATTTTTAAGACACTTTTTTGGAACAAAAAAGTAATCTTCTTTATTTATCTAAGATATCATTTAAAACTTTCGATAGCAAAAATTAACTTGCATGGAATTTCCAGATCTTTATGCCTTAAAAGTACACGGTATCATGCCTATGTGGGGTACAAATAGAGTATTAGGCCATTGGTCCAATAATCGCCGCTCTGACGTAAAACGTTGAGGGTGTGCCTCCGAGCATTGTCCCGCTGTTTACATATTGGTACAGGGACTTATGAGAACGTTCTAGACTTTGACTTTTGACTCTGCTGACGATCCATTATAACAGGGTCAGTGTGATAAAAGGAGCACCAGGTAACACAGGAAAAACAAACATTGCGTCACAAGAATTCGCGGTCACTGTCCAGTTAGCACAGTTTATCCGAGGGGGGATTGTCCGGGTATTGGACCGTGATCGATACGTCACGTAGGGACCAGCGGGCCGTCCGTCTGGTGAGTCTGAAGTCGGAGTCACTAATCGGATATCGGAACAAGTCCCCATCATGTCCACGACATCGTATTAACCCGAAGATATGAATCAGCGAATTGTAAACTGATTCCCAATTTCTAATATTATATTAGTCATAGTACAGCTTAGACAAAGAATATAAGAATTCGCTTTTTAAAAGGCCACTTAAAGGCACAGTAGCCGTCAGAAATTTTGTTGTTGAGATTTATATCGCAGAAATTACAAAAAAATAAATAAATAAATAAATAATAATAATAATAATAAAAAATAAAATATTGAAAACAAAACCATCAGATTTATGTTTTCAGATGGGGGTTATAAAAGTTGATCAACGATTTACTACGCTTTATATAGTATAAAATGCAGAATTCTAGACTTCAAAAAGGAAAAGGGACTGCTGTATTTGCTATAGAAAAAATTCATGCCTTATTTTATGGGATTGAAAATTAAAATAAATATTAAAGACCCTAGTCTATAATCTGTTGTAATAACAAATTATTGGCATTTAGCGATTAAGCTAAGTATTGCTATTAGTATTAAATTTAGTTTTTTTGTTTTGTTTTGGTTTTGTTTTGTTTTTTTTTTGTTTATTCTTTATACGAGTAATAATATTTTATATGTGAATTTAGTTTTTGCATGGAATATTAACCTATACATAAGTAATGAAATACGATTCATAAAAACATACATAAAAATTAAGATTCATAATACTTTTTTTTTTTTTTTTTTTTTTTACATAAAAACATTATTCTTTGGATAAATAATTTAAAAACTTACTGCTGGTAGGATGATGAAAATCATGGTTATGTAGAGATCAAACCCTCAAATATTGCAGCGTCTCCAGTAAAGTAGCAAAATTACTGTAAAATCGAGAACCGGTGAATCTTCTCTTATACAGAGTTTGACATACACGTGGAGAAAGGGGGCGTGACCAGCACCCTAGAAACGCACAAATATTATCTAAATATGGAAAATCACATCATTGAACGTCATTGCCATTCAGATATAGACATGACTTGGACCTTTGTGAAAATGATTGCAGACAGGTTTTTTTTATTGGCGCATCTTTCTACACCAAGCAATTTGCTAATGATCACTTCAATATTTTAAAAACATCTCTTAAATATTAGAATATGAATCAATTAATTTAAAAATGTGAAAAAAAATACTGAAAACTATTTATTTCATAGTTTTGTTTAATAACAATTAAGATTTATTATATTTACTTCATGTACTATTACATTGATGACGCGAGGTAAATAAAATGAATTGAATAATGGGGAAACTGACATTATCACAGATGTCGTCAATAATAAATTTTGATTGCGAGCAAATGCAATGAGCCTAATTATTACATAAGCAGTCAGTGTGAAGGTCTTTCATTTCGTAACATCATTACGGCATATTGTCCGTAGTACAACCATTGAAAGAAAAGACAATAAAAAAATATTTGATCCGATATTTAAAAAGATCGGACAATAAACACGTTAAACAGTGTTAAACAATTTTTAAACAATTTACGTTGGATGATGGGTAGTTTGTAGAAGAAAAAAATCTATACATTGTAATATGTATTATGTAAGTTTTGCAGTTAACACTATCATAACACTACATATTTGGACCAAAAATTTACGAACATTATTAGTTTTATTCTAAAAATCGAGGTTTTTATTATAAGCAATTCTGGAAGGGGACAGGATTCAAAACATCTACCCATTTCGTAAAAAGCTTTTAATGGGACTCTATGACCTTTTTTGCTCTCTGTGAAGTTTCTCAGAATCGAAGAATGACAAAAAGACCTACTAGTATCTCCAGAGGTTATCAGAGATTAACTATTGTCTGATCAGTGAGGACAGTATGGCGGCGCTAGTCTGGACCCTTATTCTTCTGTCAGGTCAGATATTCCACTTTTCTCTTCCACAATTTTCATTTGTACAGAAAATTATCTAAAGTTTAGAAAAAAAACTCATAGCAAATGAAATAAATGTAAATTTTTGTTGTGTTGGCTAGGAATCCTCAGTTCGAGGGGAGAGGCCATCAAGAAGCAAGGTGAGTACAGATCAGTAGAACCGTCCTTGATCTGTCATGGCGATGTATTGGTATTCTAAATTAAAAAGAAGATGCGTAAGAGAGTCAGAACGGTGTACCAGTATGACGTTTGTGCTTAGTTTTAGGTGCTGTATTGCACGCTAAACGTGTGGACAATTTATATTAAAAGATGGCAACTGTGGTCACTTCTTAATTAATACAAAACAGATACGTCAAAAAGGAAACTACACTTTTAATCTTTTCACAATTGCAAACACGTTTGTACAAGCTCGGGTCTGATACAAAACATACCAATAACACATATCACATACAGGTGTACTAGTATATTTAAGTGATATATGTTATAATCATGTGTTCTTCTCTTAGCCCCACTGGTTTGCTACAGATGTGATAAAGTCGCCGACGCTGTGGACTGTACCGTTACGGAGGCCTGTAACTCGGACGAGGTACAATGACGTCACATTGATCTATAAATAGACGCGGGGAGTGTTCGGCTGAAATCCTTCTTAAAACGTACTCGTGAAATGCCTTCGTCGCAATATCTGTAGTGTTACAAAATTAGACTCTAGATTAGATCTATGCTTTTCTCATTTCAGCAATGCTTTACCGACAAATACATTAGTGAGGAAGGGAACGTGTACTTCACACTAGGATGCAAGGCAAAGCGAGTAAGTCTGTAGCCATGAACTCACCGGGAACTTATCTGTTTTTGTTAAGGTCTTTTGATCGATGTTTTTATGTGAATAGTGTTATTGACAGATCTGTGATATACTAGCGTCGATTGGGAAACGTGAGGTTGTGGAGGACATGACGGACCGACAGAAGAGAAACATAATTCACCTGTGTACTCAGTGCTGCGCCTCTGGTTACTGTAACAACAAACTGTGCACACTGGTCACAAGTAAAGCGTCTTTTTACTTATCCCTATAACAATTAATCAAAGATGTCAATGTTAAACGGTTTTAAGAACACCGTACTTTAAACTAGTTTCTACTAAAACAATGCAATCACTATTAATGACTTATAAGCGTGGCATCGCTTCACGAATTCCGTGATACACGTGATAGAAATATTTTATTTTTACTCAGAATATTGTATTTCTTGATGCGAACGTTTTTCTCAGCTCCTGTGCCAACCAGAAAATGTCAGGTCTGCACACAGCTAGAAGAGGATCCCTTGTCGTGTACTCAGATCCAAAACTGCGAGGCTCATCAGGTAAGCAGGACCCCGTGTCTTGTTCTTAGGTACCTCACCAGGTGAGAAGATCCCGTGTCTTATTCCAAGGTACCTCACAAATCCAATTAAACTCGGAACAGGCTCAAAACTTACGATGCAGGAACTGATCTTGCATTACATAAGCGTCATGACATTGAATCAAAGTCATATCTAATATGTCAAGGTCATTTTTCTGTGTCAAACTTTTCCTTATACATCTATTAAAATTTCGTGAACTTATAAATCAGGTTTTTTACGGTATACTAGCATCTTGACTAACAATCATTTTAAAATGTCATTATGACCTTATTATAATAAAATTCACAAACTTTATTCCATTTATTCATGACACAGGCATGCTTACGGTCAAGGTCACTTTCTTAATTTGTCCTTTATCATATAAATATTTGCCTCTTCAGTGAATAAGTATTGGAAATCATTCGACATGCAACTATTTTCTTTATCACCCTTTGGATAGTAGTTATCTAAATGAAATTGTACCCCTTACAGGAATGCTTCGCTGATGTAGTGATGGATCAGAATCATCAAGTTCGTCACCGAATGGGCTGCCGTAGTAAAGTAGTAAGTAGCGCGCTCACTGTCGCAATAAATGCATCCAATAAAATTAACTGCATGAGGAAACTTTGGCTCAGTTCGCAACGTTGACACGAAATGACTGAATAGCTTGAAAATGATAAAATAAACAGTAAAGTTAATTTTGTATTTTCTACGCTACAGATGTGCGAGGCCTTCCTACACCATGGCCACGGTCTTTCTCACGGCAGACGAGCGGTCGGCATTGGTAACGACGCCCACGTCGCCCAGCTATGTGGAGGTTGCTGTGACAGCGACGCCTGTAATAGGGGCGGCTGCTATACTATCCGTGAGTCGGCGGGCCTAGAAAGTTTCTCTGTTGTTATAATTCTCCTCGAGAATATTAACAGCCTCAGATCTTGCATATCATTAGTATTCGAACACGTTTATAGATTATATTATGATAGTTCGTCTTGGTTTAAGGAGATAAATATACCCTAAATATGGCCACGACCATCAAACCCTTTTAAGAGATTCTATTCACATTCATGCACAAGTAGTTTCATTTTTCATCAATGTGGTTATGCGCTCGACAACCGCAGCCAGTAAGGAAAAGACAAGGCAATAGGAGTTCATTATTGGACAAATGTCACTTAGGACTTCTGAATTTTATGCTTATGCCACCTCTAGCATGTGGTTATGCGTGGATTCGAACCGGTGATGAATGATAAACTTATTGCGCTGCGTCGACGGCGGTAATACGCGTATTATACGAGCATGTACATCGTAAGCGCTCTACATATTATTTCTAAAATGACCAATAGTAGGTCTATATTCCTGTACCCCTCTACACTATAAAATCAATTATTTGTAGAGCAGAGGAAAGACTTTTTCTAGAAAAAAGATAGCCAACTATTGTTGGTTTTCGCAAGTTTATTTCTGGACTCACGTTTTTCTTCCTACAAAACTTAATTATCTCAATTGATACAAAGATGGTTGCGATTCTGTGAAATTTCACAAGGAATTCCCCTACTTGTTTCTTCATAATGAGTTATGGCGTAATATAGTCACCGATTGTAGTAGTAATTATTTTACTACCGTGTTAATGTATATATATATACTCAAATAACTGATTCTTTTTCTTTGTTTGTATCCATTATTTTTTTTTCTTGCAGCTCACTACAATCTCACAAGCCACGGATAAAAAAATATATGTCAATTGTAAACAAATGCTATTCTTTTTTTTTTTTCTATATAAAAAAACGCAAAACATCGTCAATTTGTTTGCATATGAACATATGCATTCCTTGAACTTTTTTAAAACCAGGCATGTAGGATAGGTTTTTACAAGTGATGGGGGAGGGGCCTCACCTCAGAAATCAATGCAAATCAGTTCAAATGGTCAGTAAACACATTTATGATGAGAACAGGATGTTTAACATTGATCCCACCATATAAAGAAGACACAATGACCAAAATTGAAATGCAGCATTTATTTCGAAATATTTTTTGGACCAAAGTTGAATAAAATGGATTATTGCGGTCAGTCCCTAGTACACTACTTGATGACGAGATACCGTACTAAAGAGGACCAAAGATATCTAAACAGGGACACAATAAATGCGTTTCAAAGCACAAATGGCCATCAGCCGGTATAAAGTGCAGGTTTCAATGAAAGGTTAACTGAACTCTTGCACTGATGTCATATTTAAAGTCAATGCATGTATATTTGAACATGAAGAAAACACAACACGGGAGTACTTGTATATTTTTATTAATTTTATTGTATTGGACACAACATTGTACACTGAAGAAAGGAATGTAGAAAGTGAGCCGGACTTAGAAGGATGTCCCATGGACTTTATAGAATCTAAAAGCTGGAGATATTGAGGTTGTACTGTAACAAACAAGCTAGATGAGCTTTATTACACAAACTGTGGTATCTCTAGCAGCAACTAGTAATAAAATAGTGAAACATCCACAGATCAACAGACTGTACAGCTATTGGGGGGGGGGGGGGGGTGTTACATCTCTGATTGTTTCAACTTGGAGATTGTTAGTTTGATCAGTTCTTCTTCCTATAATATCCTCCTAAGCCTTGCTCCTTGTCATGGCACTAATCGTCCTACCTTATCAGTGCTGTTCAAATATAAATATTGCTTATATATAGATTTACAGGGAAACTGGTCTAATTCTACATTGTCATGCATACACAAAATAATTCAATTTCATTCAATTGTAGATAAAGACCATTTTCTAGTAATATTATTACATATGAGAAGTCAGAATAGACTAGACAGTGTCTTTGTAATTAACAAAATGATGTCATACTTGGGTTATAATGACTGCTCAAAGGAATTACAGTATATAGGGCAGGGACCAGAGATATCAGTAACATGTTCAAGCTACTTAGGCCAAACAGGGCAATCAGTATTATGTAGTTTATTTAAAATATCGCACATAAGCACAATGAATATTTCAAAATGGCTACTGTATAAAAATGATTCTATACTATACATACATGACAGAGCACAGAGAGTTAAAGTAACAAATAATTGTTTCTTTTATTCTATGAAATCACAAACAGCTACTTGGCAATAAGTTATATTGCAGCTGTTCCACTCATACCTCTGTACTAAGATAACAGAATCTTGTTATCATCAACACAAAACATAAAAATGCCGATTTGTATTAACAAAGCAGATGGGCTGTAGTAAGGTCAACACAAAACAATATGGCTGCCGCAGTCAGCCGAGTATTTGGTTCTATACATGTTAATCTGTGTAGAAAATAAAGAAAATCAATATTGCACATAAAACTCTACACAGACTAATTCTAAGAATATAAAAAGGAACATAAAAATATCAGAGTTCTTAGACTATATATAATGTATGCATCATGAACAGGAAACTTAACAAGCTTCAAACTGGTGAAAACATATCTGACATGGTGATTCTACAGACTACAGTATTCAACATGCTTTAATAGGATGTTTTCTTGTACTATGGCAGTTAAATACATATTTTTCCTACAACTGTCTAATGACTCTGGGTGCAGTGTTTACACAAGCATACAGATGAAGCATCATCAGCAATCTCTGTGTTGTCCCACACATTAAAATTCAACCACAATACAAATCTAATACAGTCCCAGGTTTAATACATTGAAAATATTTATTCTACATGAAATCAAAATTTTTGGTAACAAAGAGACCAATTAAAGTTTACTTTAGAATGACGCCATTCACGGACACACACAATGGCGGCATTGTCTGGGTCTGACGGATGCTTGTCCAGTGCGGGTCACTAAGCCTGTGTACACAGAACCTCCGGAAATCCACGCTCAGTTTCCAAGAGTGTTGGAGAGGCCTTTCAGGTCCTCCAGGAACCCTTCAGGGGTCAGCAGATGGGTGGAGCCTTAAAAAAATGTAATTAAAATGAAAAGTCTATATATACTATCCTTAAAGATGGCAGGCATGAAAAAAGTTATAGCTAATTAAACACTGATCATAGATTGCTTTCCCTTAAGGAAAGCGTGAAAAAATCATGGCTGATTAAACATAGAACATAGATAGCATGAAATAAGTATGCTAGGAATGACGTCATTATGTAAGGAAAGATTGTCAATATTCAGGACCCTGACTATTTATTCAGCAAAATCCAAAAATAAATATTTAAACTCTCTGTAATTGATACAATGAAATCCTTATACAAACTGAAAGTGGTACTAAGATTTGAGGCCCATATAGTACACTGCCAGATATCTTCAGGACTTGTGAATGAATGGGCAGATTTGCTTATTCATCGTTGAGATTGCACTGTTCATTCATTGTGGACAGTGTCCTTGAGGTGACCTTGGTCAGTGTGTGCACTAGTTATCTGTCACCCTAATGAACTCAGCTGATGGTCAATAGAGGAAACCTTAGATAGGATATAATCAGAAACCCCACCAGCTAGGATTATTTCTGCACAATACACTGATAAAAATATTCCTTTCCAACAGATACATATAGTCTTTCAATTACATTTGTTGTATAATACATGTGTAGTTTCATATTTTATGAATAAAATATATGTTTCTGCATTACCGGTAAATAAAACATATGCAATGCAAATAAAATTTTCTATAGTGATTTTAATAGCAAACAATATAATGTTTCCTTCTGCTAAAACAAACTGTCAAATGTTTTCACGCGTGTGTAACTGCATTAAGGGATTATTCATTCATGTTACATGATTTGAAATGAGAATAAAGTTGAATTGTAAGAAATCTGGCACCAAAGGTCCACATTAAACTGTGTTCAATCAGTACATTTTCGTTGGTGTACAGAGAAGTACTGTATAAACTTGATACACCTGTGTGTTACCTTATCAGGGGTCAGATGTGAGAGTTGAGCCACCTCAAAAAAATACAGTGATTATTAATCACCTGTAGGTGACAATGAAGAAAGTATCCTATTTTTTATAAACAGGAAGACTTCTTCAATCAAAAAAATTTACACAATGCCTGGACAACCAAGATTAACATTGAAGTCTATGTCACAGGTTTCATGATTTCATTACAACTAATCTGTTTCTTTATATCGGTAATATTTTTTTCACACACAATATCACAAAAGGCGTTTACTTTCCAGAACAAAATCAAAATGATGTTGTATAGTATCATATTCAAAATGATTTAATTAAACTCTGGCAATGCCTAAAAACCTGAATGGTACCTAAACTCTTAATTGCCTGCTCTCTCTCTCTCTCTCTCTCTCTCTCTCTCTCTCATATAAAGAAGAATATTGTATTTTTATCAATTGATGTGCAAAATATGAGTTACATGTTGTTTTTTTAATACTGGATTAAATAAAATTTGTGATGAATTATTTTATTGTTGCCAATTCTCTTCCTTTATGATTTAAGAAAATTATTGTTCAAGAAAGTGTACATGTATGTCCATGTATTTATGTATAACAAGCCCTATTTGAAATTCTGAGAGGCTGTGTATGAGAAGAATCAAATAGTTATTTAAGATGTACCAACAAATAAGAACTTGGATGAAGTTTTACTTATTGCAGAGGCAGATAATGATGACAGTAACCTTTCTGTACTTAGACGTCAGCACACTATATGTGTAACAATTAGCACATCTTCACAATAGTAGTCTTCTTTGTGTGGAGTATGTAATCACACAGCTGTGTAACTGTGAAGATTGGCACCAAATCAGCAAAATATAGTACCATAACAATAACAAGGGCCAGAGAACAATCATAGTCTGGAAAAGCCTCATATTTGTGAATGAAACTAATGTACTGTCTGATTTAAGGTTTTAGAAGGCATGAAGTAGGGGGCAATAACCTGTCTTTTGTAACAAACAAATTGTTCTTGATGTTTGTTTTATCTAATATTTCTAGCAATTTATAATAATTTGACTATTTCTTCATCATTTATTAAGACTTGATATAATTTTCACATTTGCCAAAGTCTGATATTCTACTGAGGAATACAAAAATGGGCACCAGTATCAACTAGTAGAATAAATTCTGTGTCAGACATCTCATATGCTTATCAGCAGTTTTGTAAACAATTTCATTGATTTTACATGGTCAGCAGCAAATTTTAGCAAAACACATATTTTTCCAATGTCCATAAAGTTTCCAATACTAAAATTGCACTTATGGTGTTTTAGTCATCAATAAACAATAGATTGGAGATAACCTTGAAAGATTTAGTATTTCAGTTCCATGTGGAAGGTCGAAAGGTGACCACAAAATAACAAACAGCAAAGTCTGTGATAGCAAGACAAACACTGAACGGGAATTGCTAAAGCCTTGGGTGAAATCATCTGGTATCAGAATGATACTGAGAGATGTGACAGTAAATATAAATGGCCTTCAGCTACCAGCAGAGTAAACAACAATATTGGCCCATTCTTTAAGTTTGCAGTCCATTTAAGAGACTGGTAAAAGCTCCTTGATAAACAGCGATTCCTGGATTTGAACTTTTTATTGTACAAATATATAACTGGGATTAGGCACAAGTTCAGAAACTTAGACCACCCTCTCCCTAAGTGATTCCTTGTCAAGGTTAGACTACACACACAACTACACAACAACAGATACAAGGATACAGAAGACATTTGAAAGAAGTCCAGGGTTTTACATCTTATTAGTTAAAATGTTCATTGAATTGTACATAAAAAGTAAAAATGTGACAAAGTCTAAACTTCATACAAGAACTTTTTATTTACCATGGAAACATTTTAATATTTTCATATCTAGCTTGCATTTTAAACAACTCATGATTATGTAATGAAAAATTTTTCATGAGAACATGTATTGAAAAAATTATTTTGAAATCCCAAACAGAAAGAACTAAACAAACTAAGTACAATAATAAACCTACCAATGAGAATTTCCCAGTTCTTGCAGGCCTGTGTCACCTGGTAGGCACACCTCATCTCGGAGTAAGCCACGCCCCCTATCACAAATATGATTAGCCGTGGTCCGCTCTTGTAGCCAGCCTGGCTCTTGTCTTTATGCCAGTGTCCATACCGAGCACTGCAAACAAACAACACCCATGTAAAGTAACATTACATCAAGGAGTGTGAGAGTCAGCAATTAGGAGGGTTAAGTTCAAATGGCCATAGATTGATAAATATTTACATAATGTGACAATTGCATTCTTTTTTTTATGTTCTCCTTACATAATGACAATTTGCTGAATACCTTGGCTCTAAGTGCTTACTTGAAACAAAATACAAATGCCCCTTATGATTGTTGTTATTGTTAGAGTTCCTCGTTTGCAAATGCATAATCACCAGATACTAATGAGATTTCCCCCTGAATGTATGTGGGCTTCTTCAAAATTAGCCTTGTCATTCCCATTAGTCAAATTATGCTCCAATCATAACATGCACACACCCCCCTCCCCCCCCCCAAAAAATACCCAAACCTTTGTTCATTTTAGAAAATACTGTATAGTATAGTTGCCCCTCCACCTTTTTTCAATGCTTGTACTGACAATTCCCTTGATTTTGAAATTTTTGAGTTTCAGACTAGATGCTATAGGTCTTCCTTGAGTGTACACATATTGTCAATGAGTTTGCTGTATTTCATATTCTAACAAATTAGGTGTGACTGAGAGTTACTGTACCTGATTGGTGGTCCTCTGTAGCCCCCACCCGACCTGGGAGCTCCCCCGGACAGGAACGGGAACTGTCTGGAGTCCAGTTTGTCATCTACAGCCTCCTGTCAGTGGTAAAGCTAATTATATCAAGGATCAAAATACTAAAGTTTGATAATAAATGAGAGGGATGCAGATATG
>WFKH01011581.1:249064-291717 GCA_016163765.1 Magallana hongkongensis
CTGGGGCACAGGAAAAGTACAGAGAGTAGTACAGGACTGGGGCACAGAAAAAGTACAGAGAGTAGTACAGGACTGGGGCACAGGAAAAGTACAGAGAGTAGTACAGGACTGGGGCACAGAAAAAGTACAGAGAGAAGTACAGGACTGGGGCACAGAAAAAGTACAGAGAGTAGTACAGGACTGGGGCACAGGAAAAGTACAGAGAGTAGTACAGGACTGGGGCACAGGAAAAGTACAGAGAGTAGTACAGGACTGGGGCACAGGAAAAGTACAGAGAGTAGTAAGCAGAAGAGCTGACTAAGATGACTCTGACTACACCAGACCAAGCTGAGGAAGTCGTAGATGAACACGTACAATATCATGACGTTGTTTACACAAACTTGCTTTTTTGACTGGAAAGCTACAGTTCTTAGAGTCTATACTCTAAGAATCATTGTCATTTGTTTTGCAATTGAATGATCTATTTCTGGATAATTAAAAAGGGTTTATATCAGTATTAGTATTCATATCTAATTTCATCAAAAATGCTTCTGATAATCTTTTTTAAAAATTGGTCATAATTCATGCTCATATTTTAAACATAAATTGACAAAATTATCAAAAAAGTATAAAATAATTAAATGGAATTACATATCATTTTAAATGAGTTCAACGTTTGTTTTTTTTTAATTGATTGTATGGGGAAGAAAGAAAAATCACTTTGCAAACGTATTTCAGTGAGCTACAATTAATATTCTTAATTGTGAGATCTGCGTAACAGCTGTTAATGTGTTTTTCAACTATCAAAAGTCGTTACTAATATAAACTGGGAAAATAAATCATATAAAAGAGAAATTCTGTGTTGTTTTTTGTTTTGTTTTTCTGCTTGAGTCTGATTTTCATGTTTCCCAGACGTGCTTATAGTACATGTACTGGCAAAATTTGGCGAAAAATGTTGGCATAAATCACATTACAGTCAGCAGATGTAACCAGATAAAATGTATTCCAACAGCTTTTAGACAATATAGCGCAGAATTGAATTTTGAATGATGACTCTGTCTGGGCCATTGATAAAGTAAAATCTCATCATAAAACTCTAAAGGAATATGAAACATTTCATCATCATGATGGTATATTGCCTTTAGTAACTTTTGAGTTTAAAGTACATGTATCTAAAAATAGGTAATAATGGGCTCTGAAATACCACAAGCAACGTGTACGACTGACAGAAACTGTTACAATCATTCTACATTGTCAAGTTTTGTTAAAAGGTTGAATCTAAAATGTTTAATTTTCACTGCAACGATTACGAACAATAAATACATGTATCAGACAGTTTTGCATATAAACTGTTAGGCGTATACAATGTTCGAAGTAAATGATAAAGAGATGTACAAAACTAAGATTAAATTGAAGTAGATTCAAGAAAAATGCATATTAAATTAACTAAACCAAAAACAAGTATTAATGGAAATGATTAATAGGACACAGAGCTACTAGTACATAAGAATCAGACATTTTAATACATTGATAACAAAACAAAATATGGGCTTTGATAAACACATTCTACATGTATATGTATTGGATGAATCCTGTTTTTTATTGCAAAATGGAATGTTTAGTTAAATCAACACAAATTTGAACTGTAAATCAATGAACGAAGTCCAGAAAAAATTAGAGGAATTAGCGAAGATGGATCGAGCGAAGAGGACGCCTTCAAAGTCAGAGGAATGAGTCTTAACTTATAAAATATTTCAATAGTATCCTCTAAGTCATGTAGTTTAAGATATCATTTTCAAACCGGTGTACGAGTTATACAGTTACAAGTATTCCTTTTAAAGAAATGATCGGCATATAGTATCATTTGTCAGCATCGTGAATTTTTTTTATGTAATGCGAAGTACAACATGTCTTAAATCGGATAAATCGCGCACTTTAGTTGCTTTCCGAAAAATAGCAAGGAATGAATTAACTTTACCTTTAGTTCCAAAAGAAATTCATACGCATGTAAAAAAAAAATGATTTGAATCATGTTGCAATGTATAAATCTTTGGATCAAGACAGATGCATCAAAATAATGTTCCTTAGTACTAAACATGAAATTGAAAATTTAACTGAGGCTGTCAATGCCTAGTTAACAAAGTAGCGCGAGGCGTGATATGTGCGCAGATAGTGAAATTTGCCGGAAGCCTCATACGGACACAACTGTGATCGGCCGAAGCCGATAACAAAAATATCATCTTCTAACATCGAGTTATTTCAACTGGAATATTTGTCATCCATTTTACCTCTGCTATAGTGCCTATATATATCATGGTCTCTACATGTATATCATTGTTTCCTTCAATGCACATTTGTAATCATTGTCATCGTTTAGAAAAAATCTCTCTAAAGTGCCCATGGAAAGTAGGGTGCATTTATATAGCTCAGCGATTTCAAAAATCTCCTGGATTAAAATGTCAATCACTGTGCTTTGATTAGCTTTGTCGCCTTATCATGTTCATCCGATACATAATAAATCAAACACATTAGTTGATCTACCATTTTTAATCTATATGTTCTGACATATATTGTCCAATCTAAAGTTGTATGCATCTGAAAAAGTCTTTCAAATGGGATAATGCGTTTCAATGTTAGGTTATAATTGAAAATATGACGTTTTTAGAAAAAAATATAAGTAGGATGAAAGGGGAATAAAGACGGCATGGTTTAAACAATCGTCAAACCAATATGGATTTAGCGATTATTGAATGCTCCGGTCATTTGTCATATTTTCTTGAACTTTGAAAAATTGATGTAATTGTGTAGTATCATGCTATCTATGTGTCAAATCAACCATTGTGCAAAATGCCCATTAATTTTGTTAAAAGACTCAGTTAAGATAAAGCATTGAATCTTAATGAAACAATAGTAAATTTCATTTTTGATATGATATGTATAATGAAAACCAACGTAGCCTAACTAAATACACTAACTAGTATTAGTAACCTCGACCTACTGGGTCTTTTAGGGTTCATTGAATAGTAGATAAGAGATATATCAATGATCGTCAAACCCTTATCATTTTTGCAAATAAAAAAAATTTCTGTCAAAGTTTGCCCCGCAAGATACACGAATATTATGTGTAAAACTGCTACAATTAATAAGTATTTTGGGAAATCATTATCATTGAATGGGTAAATAAAGGGCATGGTAAACTTTAATTGGGAAGTCGCAAAAAAATCTTCTTATGCAAAATTGATCAAATGACGTCAAACCAAGTAAAATTATACAAAAAAGTGAATTTGTGGTAAAATTTTAAACTTCTATATTGAACTAAGAAAGAACTGTCACTTTACATGTATATGTACCGTATGTACTTGAGAACCATCTACTTGACCAAGCACTCTCGGTTCACTCTACTCCCAAGAAAGCGGGAAAAGCAGTTGACCAATCAAAAATCGAAAGTGCCTGACTCGAGAAGACGCTTTAAAATTTGCGGAGGCTTGACATAAAGCCAAGTGTAACCGGGTCTTGATGCGGGATGTAATATAACACCAAGTCGATTTTTAGGGTTCGATTCCTTTTTAATAAATTGTAGGAAAATGGATATTGCAGGAAATCACCCTAGAACAACACATACATAAAACATATAAGCACACAACAAGGACAATACAAACATGGCACAGACCTTCACATATAACATGTATTTACTTAGGCCACTTATTTATATTATTATCAGCAAAGAGCGATAACTTGATAATTTATATTTAAACAATATTTCCAAATGATCAGAAATATTTACCGTAATAAATATCATTAAAACTATTTACAGCAATGACAGAAACATATAATTACCAATTTATGGAACTGAGTGCAGGTCCTTATTTTCATGAATCGATCACCATATTCAGTATATGACCTATATACAATTAATATCGTAAGTTTACTTTAAATTTACAGTCTGAGCAATTTAATGAATAAAACATTTACTTGTAGCTTTTCATGATAATTCATTACACAGTTACACACATATACTTTATTCAAAACATTCATTCTCCACACTCATACTAGTTAAACAGATTTATTTATTATTTATTTCCTAAACCTATACTTTAGCAATTACTTATTATATAGTTTAAAAGAGAATTACTTACAGGTCTAAGAGTGGAAGTTTTCGTAAGTCAATATATACATGTCACACCCGTCTTCACTCTTCACCAAGTCTTGCAGAATTAATGACAAAACCAGATTACAAAGAAATACTCCCGCCACTGTCAGCAGTGACCAATACTGACCAATCAAAACACAGAATAATAAAAACACCTTAATGCAAATGGAATATTCCAAAACCATTTCTTTACTTTATATATTTAGACTGAACCATTATTTTAAATAGGGGTGTTTAGGTTTAATCACACAACACACAGTATTGCAGTGCAGCGCAAAGAGTGAGAGATTGAATAAATGAATGAATGAGATGTGAATCAAAATACCTTTATACTATATAAGACTAAAAATAAAACTAAGTCACACTACTACACAAGTACATGTAATTTACTAAGCAGTTAAGCAATTATTGGTCTAAAAATTGGACACGACACCCTCCTTTTCCAGATCCTTTTCCAGGTTGTGTACTGATCTCGACATGAGAACACATTGTAGTTTCCTAAATTCTGTGTCAAGGTATATATAACAAACAAAATTGTAAGTAAAACCAAAAAAGGAAATCAAAGTTGTTATTTTTTCATCTTTGTGACTGTTTTTATATAACGTTCCTGTAGAGCTATGAAGAGGTTTGAAATGCTCCTCAATGGTATTTTGGGGTAAATTCTATCCGATACCATACCAAAAGACGTTGATATCGAAGGTATTTGCTGACCTTTTAATTTTTTGGTTCATTTTTTACAATTTAAACTATTTACCATCACATAATCAACTAATGTGATGTAAAACATTTATCTGATGCACAGATATATTGTTGCTTTTTACCCCCACCCCCCAAAAAAGAAAAAAAAAACCCTTCAATTCTTTTCGTTTTGAGATCTTTAAAACGTAAGCATGTGTATACGTATGAAAATGTGTTGCATGTAATTATTTGTCTGTCAATCTGTCTGTCAGAAAATCTCTTTCAGTATAAATATTGTATTGTTTATTAGTCAACAGCTATAAAAATCATATATATACATGGTATTGATATAAACATATTGAAATAAACAGGTCAGTTGAAAAGAAGCAGTGCCTAATCATACTTGGAAAAAGGTCTAATTGTGTCCTGTAGAGGTTGGAGTGGCTGTAGGTCAATTATGAAAGACCTTTCTTATTTTCTTTTTCAGCAATCACAGATACATTGTGGCTTGTCAAAAATTTTCTCAATTGTCTTAGATTTGGTGATTTTAATGATGATTGGTGGCTTTCTGCGGACGCGTAAAGATTTCTAAATGCTTCCCTGTCAATTACGAGCCGATTAAAGATGTCTTGCACAATGCAGCTCGTTACTAAAACTGCATAATACATGAATCATGCATTTCCAAGATCTCTCAAGATATGATTTCGTGAAGTTGCGTGCAATAATTTTTTGGGGGATTTGCGACTTTGCCCAGGGGAGTAATTAGTTTTTGTTTGTAAAAGTATTAAAGTTAATTTATTGTTAACAGAATTTGTCCTAACTATAGCAGGCTCGCTAATGGCGTTACATAAAACAAAATATAATTGTATTGTACATATATTTGTTTTGGGAACGATATCAAAAGTATGTATTTGTTTCATTTGATCGAAGACACATAATTTGTCATTCAAGCAAAGTACTGCGATTTGGGTCATTAAACTAATGACGCATACATGTATTAATATAAATATCAGCGGCGGATCCAGGAATTTTCAAACTGTGGTTGGGGATTTTCATGATCAGAGGCAGAATGTCTTGAGGCTGCATGGAATCCCCTAGTAAGTTCAAGGCAAAGCGCTGGTGTTGTCCAAGGGAGCAAAGTCCCCGGAAATAAGCTTCTAAATTGTAAAGATCATTGGAGTGAAACAAATTACCATATAAACAACAATAGTGGTGTTCCCGCCACCTCAAAATTAATATTTCTGAAATTATATCTGAGGAAATTTAGAAAAATGAATCAATAAAACGAATGAGTTTAATAGATTGATGCATATGTAAAGAATATTTTCAGTATAGTTATATAACGAGGCCGAGAGTCTAATTCGAGCAGTGAATTTGCGCAGCTTTATTTTTACACGCGGTCGTTGGTGCGAGGTGGTTATAAATTTCTTTGGTACTGTATTTCTATCTAAAATAAATAACATTGTGATTTTATGACATTTATCGTGAAAAAAATCCTAAATTAGCGTCTCTTAATACATTATAATTGTTTTCCGATATTGTAAACTATTTATGAAGATGAAGAAAAACATATGACTCGCTTGTGTTTACTTATTTGGCTATAGATTGTACTCTGAACATTAACAAAATTTTAATGGTCTATCACTTTCACATTTGCAAGTGTTGTTAAAATGACCATTATTGACATTAGAAACGTACATACTTGGCGGAATATATAAATGATCAAGAAGCATTTTAATGCCAATTCCTAGTTCTCCAGAGCAGACATTTACAAGACACGTGACGTCATGTTCCCGATGAATACCAAATGAACAGATATGGAAAATATCAGATAATAACTGTAAGGTTGCAATCGTTTTTAAAAAAATGAATATATTGAGTGCATTTCAGATGTAATCATTTTTCATCAGTTTATTGAATTAGTTTCCGTTAAAGAAGCACGTACATAAAAGAATCTGATCCGACAAATTCATAATTCAATCAGCAATTCTAATTAAATTATTTTTTTTTATTCACGCGTCGAATAACGTGTGAAAAGCATGATATAGAAATAGGGGGTCATAATCAAAATTTGATAATGTGCAACCCTTTCCCCCTCCCCAGGATCTTTTTTACTGATTTATTAAATTACCTGAAGTTTCAGTTTGAAATACTAGTGTTCTAAAACTCACTCGTTTAAGTCACTATTGTTGTAATACCTACGGTAATTTTATCTAATTGGACACCAAAAATTGAAAACTAGCTCTGCTTATTTTTATCTGATAAAAGAACCTGGTCATAAAAACTATTGTGTTACTTTATTGTAATGAGCGAATACTAAGAGTATATATACGTTATTAAAAATTAAACGAACATGTAGCGATATTGATTTCAATTAATGTACTATCTGTAGAAACAATATTTAATGAGAATTGCAGCGCATAACTTTCTAGAAAACATTTTAGCCTTGTACAAATAAAACAAGAAAAAATTACAGGTACACGTCCATGACATTAGTGATCAAAGTTTCAACACTTTGATATTTTCCTTTTTTAATAAAAATGTTCATAAATTTAGCAAACATTACTATAAAATATGAGCACCTATCTTGATAATCCACAACATTTTGCAATGTATACAATTTAGAGACTTTTACGTGTATTCTCTATACTTATTAATGTATCGAATTCAAACATGTTTTACTCCACGCAAATATCAAAAATCTATTCTAATCAAAACTAAATTTCACAACCTCCGTTCACGTTACACTTTACTTAAAGTTCATTAAATGTAGGAGAAGCAAGTCTTAATCAGGTGCCACAAGATCGTGGTTGGCCTCGGTTATCTTTATCAAAGACAAACTGAGCAGCATCTGCATCATTTATCTTTCAGAAGTACATGTCATCATATTTGCGACAAGTTCTTTCTATTTTCTTGGTCCACACTGATTGGTGTTGTTAAGATGTTACATAATGATAAAAAAAGAACGATTGCATAAACTGCAACGGATGCCAATTCTCACTTTTAAACTTTTGCAGATCATTATCTACTAAAAGATACAAGTTTTCATCACAATTTTGTCGGTTTCCATTCGAAATAACAAATTATTGATAGAGCCAGGTCAGTATACTGGAATTGTCTGAGCGGCACTTTTGTAGATTATGTAACCTTGGAGACGCCGAAGACGAGTACCATTTTATTCTGGCATGTCACTTTAGCCAATTTGTGCATGTAAAAGAATTACTGTTCCAAGGTTTTAATTTCCCAAGCTGATTCAACATACGACTATTCACAATCAAATACAATTGTGCATTTTAGAGAGATACCTGCGAGATACAAATGTAAATTAGAAAATAAAAGGTGACAAGTAAATCCTCTGTGAAAAAACCCACATTTGTTTTCATACTCGTTTTTTTTTTACATGTTATTATATATGATGTCAAGAACAATTTGAGTTTCAGCTATGTCAAAAATATTTTTGTTGAAGCTTGTATTAATATAAATTGTACAACGTACTGATGTTAATTCATAATAATGCTAGTGCCAATGTGGCATTTTTTCACCCGTCTAGGATGCAGTTTACAAAAGAATCATTTGTGCTGTATGATACACCATTGCCTATAGTGGTATATCCACTTTTATTTTTATTGTATCTCACCTAACAGGTGAAATATATACCTTTACAAATTAAAATCTAACAGTAAATGCTAATTCCTATGAAAAAAACATTTTTCCTACCTAAAGATAATAATTTCCTCTAAGAATTTAATTTCCGATAGGGTATAGGCAAACATCCTATAGAATTTTAAAATTTGGTCAAAAAATTAAATTTCCTTTACGAAAATTACCTGTCAGAATTAAAATCCTGTAGGAAATACTATAATACCATAGGAAATAAAATTCCTCTAGGAATTTAGAAAATCACACAAGATATTCTAAAAAATCTTGTAGGATTTTTTTCTACCTTATGAATTTTCATTTTCTTATGGGATTTTAATTTTTAATGGTGAATATCTCACACTAAATACAATTGTATATAAGTGGTTATATACTCTATAGGCAATAGTATATTATATGACATATATGAATTCTCTTGGAACTGCACGTCAGACGGGTGGAAACTTGCCACCTTAGAAATATACCATTTAATTCAGCAATAGTATTTATGATATTCTTGAATAATTTTACCTACATTTTTCTTATTTGTATATGTTGTCAGAACATTTGAATGTAGCTTTATTTGAGATAAGCAATTCTTGATTTTTAAATAATTGAAAAAATAAATTGAGCTGCAAGGATGCATCCTTTGTCATCCACACTGGAACTCAGTATTATGTTGTTATTTATTTTAGTGAACTCTCGCCCATACACGGGAATGCACAAGTCTACTCATTGTCTCCTGTTAAACGTAATAGCCTTTATATTTGCATGTCTTTCTCTAATAAAATGGTCAACACGTGTTTGTAATGCCTCCTGTTGTGTCAGAAATTTTCAAAAAGGTTTGTTTTAAATGTTTCCAAGAACTCATGATCCCTGTTGCTAAGATGGCCTTTTGATTTATCATCTGCGTTTTCGAATTATGAAATAAACACTTTGAATAACAATTAGTATCGTCTCACTTATTAACGGAATTATTATCCTTTGCAGATTAATTAATTTGGATAAATGAGTGCAGAGGTTTGATTCATTTCACATTCGTCTGCAGCGAAGATTTAAAAAAAAACAAACTCTAAACAAAAACGTATTATGTTCTTTTAGTCTCTTTTGAAATCATAATCACTATTAATTTATTCATTGAGAGAGATAGTTCAAAAGAGTTCGACTGCTTGAGAGAGAGAGAGAGAGAGAGAGAGAGAGAGAGAGAGAGCTTGCTTTGTTTTCTGCTCTTTAAATAAAAACCGATACAACAATTGTGGCGGTAATCATTTAATAGACACATTTTTTTTTGGCCGTCCACAGTTACAGACCGAAAGGAAACAGTATCCATCTGTCTATCCATGATCTAATCTTCTGAACATACTGAAAAAGTAAACAAAAAAGCATCTATAGCAACTTAAGGATCCTCAATATCTTTAGGAAAAGTTTCTTAAATCAACACGAAATGATTCATTATCTTTTTAGATAAATGCGTAGAAATTAAAGGAGAAAACCTCTAGAAAATATTGCATATTTGGATAAAAATAAATGATTTTCAAAAGTGTTCTGCAATTTACTAGAATGGATAAATGGTCAGTAATTTTTCATAATTATTTCTTTGAATCCGTTTTTTCTTCTTTTTATGATGTTTCCACCATAAAAAATAGCATTGTCAAATTTAATTATATTGATAGCATGATTAATGCATGTTGTTTTATATTTGATTGTATGAAAAATTTAAGTTTGAATATGACAAATATAAAAAGATTCCATTCATAAGGATATGTTATAAATATAGCATATTTCAGAATTGCATGGTCTCAATTTCAGTTGAAAATGTTTCAAATTTCAAATTTTATCTTTACATTTTTGTTTTGTTTTTAATGTTTTACTAAGATATTTCAATTGGGTATCCAAAATTTGAATGTCAGTTGTCGAGTTACAAGCGAGATACAGAGCTCTCGATTTTTTTTGGCTTTTAAGGCTCGTATCATTTTTTTTTATATCGGTTGTATGTTTGTGAAACTTTAGTTTTAAACTCTTTTTTCCTTTTCACGACATAATTTGTATTTTACACATCTCATTTTGATATAAAATATGGTGTTTTTTATTCGACAATGTCTGTATGTAAACAAAACCACGGCCCGAGTCTTGAGACTTGTTTAGAAGACAAAGAATAATTTATTGTGAGCACTGTATCTCCCTTGAAAAAGACAAATGACATTCATATTTTGTTGGATGGCCATTAGAAATACACTGTACTTAACCATAAAAACAGGTAAATAACTTTTGATAATATTTATGTCAAATCGAGACCATACCCCTTTAAACATATTGAGGATCAAAATTATCAACTGTAATGGGTAAACATGTATTTAGACAATGATTATCCCTTTACAGTGGATAATGGTATGCTTCAAGGTTATGGCGTATTCAAGATATTTAATAAAAGATTGCGGTTTGTGTTATTCTTACTGTTCAAAAACATTCCGAAAAACAGCTATGTGATAGATATATTGAGTATTTAAAATGGTATATTATCCAAGAATACATCAAGCTGAATTCATTTCATGAGGTGTTACACATCCTTTTTCAAGTATATTTTATTTTATTTCTATTTTCTTATTTATATACTATTGATACTCAAACTGCCTTTGACAGCTTTTACCGGGTATGTCTTAAAATCTGTATGAAGAGGCAGTTTGGAGAGAACCTTAACGTTTATAGTACCTTATATTTTGGACAAATGTCATTGGTTACCCATCCACTGAAATTTGAGTACACTTGGCGCCTTATTGTTGACTGGTGTAGCTTTTGACAAAGATTACAAAACGAGTGGTAGTGAGACGTTTCAACATCCAGTTCGTTTCTCCAGGTCAAGTAGCTGTTGTATAGCGACTGATTGGCAGCAACTGATTTTAGGTATTTGGCCAAGTCTTTAATGGTGTGAAAGTCGTATAGGTTTATCACGTGACTAGAATTAACCCTTGTCTCCTCTTGACCTTTGACCCAATTTACCACAGGTACCACGCCTTGTTTCAAAGAAAACCACAATTTTTCAGTAACATAGTCTTTGCAATGGCTGTTTTCAAATGAAAGCTTAAAAAGATAGTCTTGAGCTTTTTCATTGGATAAACATCCTTGTGATCTGACATCGCACTTCAAATGCCCACAAGAGCCGTAAATATCAATGTTTACATATTTCTGCAATTCTTTTACGATTCTATAACGCTTGCCAATATCATTGCATCGACTAAACACTGCGAAGGCAAACTTTGTTCTATTTAAAAATAGTTTTGTTTTAGTATCTGAACGTCTTCCAACAAAAGATCCATATGGTGCAAAAACAGTAGAGTCTCTTCTGTAAGACATTGTCCAGTTAAATATGCCGTTAAGTTCGACTACATTTCGTTCTATAAGTATTGTTGGTTCCATCAAATATATTATCCATATTTGATCTGGATTCCTCTTCGGTAGTTGGTGTAAATGTAGATCATTTCTCTGATAGTGGAACAGTAAAGCATCGCTATCTAACGCCCCCTTTTCATTTACAGCCCTACACTTGTGAGTGCAGCTCGAAAACGCCGAGTTAATGTTGTGCAACCAAGAATGCGATCGGAAAAAAGTAGTCCATACTGCCACGGGTTTCTCACTCTGATTTGAAAAGGTGATTTTATCAAATGTAGTCACATATGGTTGCTCGCTATTGAATGTTTCTATAATTTGATTTCGCACTTCATTTGAATCCTCGTAGAAAATTATAAGATATAGGATAGTCACAACGACGCACTGAACCACACATAAAATTCTGAATATTTGTAGAGCTTTGAGACAACAGACTCGCTTTGTCCAACACTTCCTTTTGACTTTCATCTGAAAATTTGAAGATGTACAATAAAGTTTGACTATCTATCTATCATCTATCTATCTATCTATCTATCTATCTATCTATCTATCTATCTATCTATCTATCTATCTATCTATCTATCTATCTACTGTATGTATCTATCTATCTATTGTTCTTTCTTTCTTTCTTTAAGCTAAAGAATTATCCACGAGAGGGTTTGCGCTTTTTAGCCGGGGTCTGCTGAAAGCAGAGTCCTGGCTGTAGGTAGGCAATTGCCAATGTTACTATAAATAGCACAACTTCAAAAGTAAACAAAAGTCGAACAGCGTCAAAGTAAAAGATTCCGCTATACGAAATAGTTACACAGAGAGCCATGTTTTGGCAAATGTATTGGATTTTTTTTTGTGAATAAATTTAGCTAGGAGTTTTTTTTAATTACGTGTTTTTAAAACAAGACTGCATTTTGGACATGCGCATGAATTTCCATGAACTACTTTACAAAGCATTTGTAATCGGCTGCACATCGAAGAAATGGGGGATTGATTTTATAACGCTCGTTTCAAAATTCAATGCAGTGTTGATTTTTTTCTACTAGACAGACATATTTTTGTTAATAGATTGCTAGTCTTTACTAAACAATATGCATAAACACAAATCAAAAGAGCCCGGCTCTCAGTACTTCAGTACTTTGATTTTAATAATAGCTATCCTTGTACAGATAACAATGGTTGAAACGTATTACAAATTGCGGCATCCGGGAAGCGGGCAATTGACAATAGATAAAAAATGTTCTAAACGCTTCTCCTGATTATAAACTCAATTTTGTATATAGTACATTTACATGTTACTTATGAATGGTGACACGGATATACATGGATAAAGTTACTACATCTAATGTGAAACACAAATTATGTAGCTAATGAATGGTCACACGTAAAAACATTGATAAAAAGTTGTATCGAGACTTCCATCTGTTCACATTTACAGATCTATATCTTACACTGGCCTTATTTTTTTCCATGGCATATAAAAATGTCAGAAATCATTTACCTACATACCTTTACATGTCAAATTCTAACCTGGACCCGGGATGTAGGAACGCTGTGCTTTGTTCACACAATTAAACCCGTACTACGGATTTACTTGCGCCGACAAAGTACTTTAGTACTTTTGTAATTCTATATCAGGATCATCCGATGAGTGTCAGTCAATCAGAGGCAAACGATTACTGGCTAAGTTTATTATTATAATCACTACAATGTTTTACGGCAATTCATGCCAAACTAGGCTTGCAATTTTGAGATGAAATATAAAAGTAGGAGTGTCGAAAATACATACTTTTATGTGAGTTTATCTGATTTGTCTGTCATGGTAAAAAATATACAGAAAACTCATTTTCCCATACGTGATAAACACTTTAATGCCAGTTCCAGCGCGGTAAAATGCCTTTGGTCTCTAACAGATGAATTGATGTATATCAAAGGTAACAATACTTGGGTAAGATTGCTAAAATATACATTTTGCAAATGTTATGATTCTTAGTGCAATTGCTCTAAAACTTTGACGAATCATGATTGTTTTGTTATCGTATATTAAGACAGTATGGAAGTCGGCAAGAAACGGGATGATAGGCGAAACTATTTTTAGAGAAACCGTAGTCATTTCGGGAAGGACTGTAGTTTGAACGAAGGAATAGGTTTGCCATGCCCAGTTTTGTTGTAAAGTTACTCAATTGGAGAGTCGTAAATGCACAATATACCGGAAACCATGTACTTAGTCGGTTTGCCGGTTTACTCGCGCACTACGCAGTACCGTTTTTTTTAAAAATCAGAACCATGCTCCAAATTCAGAAATAAAAGTAATGATCGTCCAAAACCAGAACCTGTTCAGCGCTCGCGAGCACCCGCCATGTTGAACAAGCTTCTTGTCAACCGTTTGTGACA
Source organism: Magallana hongkongensis (assembly GCA_016163765.1). NCBI lineage: Eukaryota > Metazoa > Mollusca > Bivalvia > Ostreida > Ostreidae > Magallana > Magallana hongkongensis. The sequence continues at coordinate 263,277 of WFKH01011581.1, forward strand.
ACACCACGTCAACAAGCGTAAATACGCCAACGTCATTTGCAAAAACGTTTTACGGCTGCTGCGACCACGGCGAGGCAAATTATTAGACGTTATTCATCCTAGAAAGTTTCTAGAATATTGAAACGTCATATGGCATGGGGTCCGCTACATAAGACCATACAAAGAGCTACAGATTAAGCCGCATCATCAGCGTTACAGATTGCAATGGACCAGGCAAAAGTTGAATCAACGTCAGAATTGGACACAGGTCGTGTTTTCCGATGAATCAAGCTTTAGTGTTAGCAATGCAGATGGCAGATGTCAAGTTTACCGTCGTTTACATGAACGTTTGGTAGACAATTGTGTCCTTGAAATCGACAGATTTGGATTGGGTGGCAATATGGTCTGGGGTTCCATTAATAACCAACCCCAATTTTCGGTCACAGCTAGTCATTTTGAACGGAATCCTCACTGCCAGGAGGTACTAGTATGTGGACGAAATTCTTTCAACTGTTAAGGTAATTCCAGTGTCTTTCGGATCCGGTTCTTTTTTTACCCAGCGTGCTAAATTTCCGGTTATAATTTTGGCGCACAACAAGTGTTTTAAAATAGTAATGGTTTGGTCAAAAAGTGGAAAATTTGTTAAAATATCGCATCTCTGTCGTATAGAGGGATTGGAGAAAGCAAGGATAGCAGCGAAATGTAAACATGGTAAATGAGTGTGTAATATAATTGTACGTATTGTATGCATTCTCTTCCAACAATTACATTGCGTTTATGTAGCTTGACGACCTCATGTGTCCTCCGGGACAAGGAGAGGATAAGTAAGTACTTGTGTAGCTTGAACATTAATTAAAACTATATAACACTGATTGGTGTTTAATCTACAGATAAATATGTTTAAAAACTGGGATAGAAAGTATCTGACAGAAAGGGGGGGGGGTACTACTGCACTCAATTCTTTGTGTTTTTTGGCAGTCTCGATCTTAATTTTATATGTATAATACAGTTTCATTGAGTATATCAACTTTAGTGACTGTTAGATTGTGTATTTTTGGTACATTTAAATTTTTTCCAAAGTTTGCAAATAACAACTTGTAAAATTTACATTTTCAATATGGGGGTACACGTGTTCAAGAGACTATCAAGCAAAAACTAGATGGTCAATTTTGATAAACTAAGTTTTTTGTTAACACAATATGTAACTCTTAATAAATAGTTTTAAAAAAAATGTATGTAAACTGAATAATGTTTTAGAATTTTCCAAAAATATGCAATTTTGTGATTTTTTTTGGAAGGTCGTGGCAAGAAAATATGTAATATTTTTTATATTTTCTGTAGAAAATCAATAAAATTTTTATGATTTAATGATAATCAATTGATTTGCTTAAAATATAACCTAACATGATGTATTTTGGTGCATAATTTAATAAATTATGAGATCATGCTTAATGGTGTTAAATTTTGGCTGTTGAATTTTTGGACCCTGTGAGCTGAAGCTCTCTGTAGGAAAACAAGCGTGCAAAGGTATAAATATTTTGGCCTCTATAGTAAGTTTATAAGTTGTTTTAACTGTTCAAATTAAAAAATGTTTGGTTTGACACAGATTTCTAAAGCACTGGAGTTACCTTAAAGCACCAATTATGCAGCAACATAGACAAGACGATGGGTTTATTTTCCAACAGGACAATGCGCGCGCATACGACAAAGTTGACACAAACTTTCCTTCAAACGAAACGAAGACTTAAATCCGTTTGAGCATTTGTGGAACGAGCTGGGGAGACGTGTGCGCAGCAGCCAGCCTCCACCTCAGACCCCGCAAAAACTTGGTAGAGCACTGGTAGAAAGTGGCATAATATTTCTCAAATGACCCTTCAAAGTGTCTGTCGGTAAATGACACGTCTCCTTCGCGCTGTCATTAATGCGAATATATACCTTACCTGGCACCAGTGACCAAAACCGCATTTTGACGTAACCCCCTTTGACATCCATTTCAATTATAGCCTCTTTTTGAATAAAATGATGCTAAAATCAATGAACATTGGACATTTGACATGTAGCTTATCCAACAGAAAACGATACAGAAAAATATCAGGCATCGCGTTTCTAAAGTCCGTCAGTAAATTTTATGAGAAGAAACTGAAAATGGTCCAACAACATAAGTTCACCAACGACGCACGACCATGGACAAACACAGATAGCAAAAGGTCACCTGTGTGACTCAGATGACCTAAAATAGAGCTGAATCTTTATTTGCACTATTACCATACACAGGTGAGGTAAATAAACCTCTAAACAATGTTGAGTTAAGTATTTGTTGACTTGCAGTCATGACAAGTACATGCATGTAAGCAATTCAATTAGTCTAGCTGATAGTGTTTGTAGCAGATCTAGACGTTTTCTTGTTTTTCAACAGCCAACAAATACCATGTTCTATTCACATTGAGGAAACCTTTCTTGACGAAGCCGGAGATGTAATAATATGACCGCAACAAAAATTTCTGGGTATTAATATCGCTTTTGCAAAGCGTATCTTTAATTTATTAGTCTCACTACTCTCATTTTGAATCGCCTATAACAAGTTCAATATAATTATCTATTATGTATCGCTATTCTAGTATCTTGACAAACGTGTGCAAATCAGGTTTACTCTATTTATTTTTTTTAGTTGAATCTTATCTAAAGAATGGATCATCACTTGAATTGTTTTGTTAAGTCCAGGTATGAACGCACAAAAACATGGTATGGATCCGTTCTTCGTACATGTACATACAAGTATGACGTTTAGGATGAAGCAGAGAATAACGAAAAAGGTTGTTATCTGGGAATACCCTCGACACTTTCTCTACTTTTACTTATACCCGGTCTTTTGCGCGTTCCTAAACCTTCAAGAGATACATGCAATGAATTCCAACTAACTGTAAACTTTCATCGAACGTGTTGTATGCTTACCTTAAAAACTTCAATGAGAAAGTAAATTGTCCAATTTAACTATGCGACCGCTTTATATCTATGTAATTCATCGATCAATAATTTCGATTAAGTCGAGAATTGAGTCCCCGAAAAATTCACCTTTAGTTAAATATGTACCTTAGCAATTCTGGATCGCGGGGTGTTTACGCGGAGTATAAATACCTTACTTCGTCGTAACACTTACGTGTTTGGTGAAACGGATCAAGTGATAAACAAAAGATTCTGAAAACTGATGCAATCATAGATAAAATGAATTCTTTCAATAAAAACTTTTTATCTTACTTTTGTCAAGAAAATGGTCCTCCGTCTTCCTGATATTTAAATATCATGATATGATAAATGCAATATCAAAGCACGGCCATGAGTAGCTGTAGATCTGCAGAAAGACTGTAAGAGGTAACAAAATTAGAATACTAGTACTCCAGTTCCGGGGGATGAGGTGGAGGGATGGGGGTGTCCGGACAATTTGTACATATGAGGACCAAAAATGTAAACATTTTTGAACTGACATGTTTATGCCAAAAACTGGCCAAAACTGTTGTTAAAAGATAAAAAAGCGGTAAATATGAGGCTTTAAATGTTGTTATGTATTCAAATTGTGCTCAGAACAATGTCGTTTTAATCACTTAGAACTGCGCAGCTGCAGACTGAAAATTAACGATTTAAAAATCTTTAAAACTCTACAAAAATTTGTTGAGAAAACGGTTGAACCTTACACATTTTAAAGTTGTAGCTCTGCCTCAATAAAGTGTACCCTATTCTTAAAATGGGTGTCAGAAACGAAACATATTTGTCTGTGTCTACATGTATATGGAGGTATAGTGAAGTTATATTTTTATTGAAAAATATACACATGTATATTTTTCATAAAGACAACAAATTTTTTGTCCCCTACTTCTAAACAGAATTTACTTTAATTTATACATAAAGAACTGAAAAGACAAATTTAGGACTGGTATGTAGATGTCTGCCACATTCCCCACAGAATTGGCGTACTATTTTTTCTATGAAAGTATAATGTCAATGTGGCTCTATTGACACAAGAGGTCTAAGTATAGACTGGATTTTTTTCTTGTTCTAAAAATAGATCCCATGCCGACTGATAAGAATAGGGTACTCTATTTTGAAACAAAGCTACAAATTAATTATGCATAGTTCAACCCTTTTCTCAACAAATAGTTTTAGAGTTGACACCAAAGACTCCTTTCATATTCTTTCAGATTTTTAAATCTTTAATTTAAGTCTGCAGCTGCGCAGTTCTAAGTGATTAACAAAGGCATTGATCTGTACTGTGTAAGCAATTTGCGTACAAAAACAACACGTAAAACCTCATATTTATTGCTCTTGTTTACATAAACAAGTCAGTTTAAGAAATGTTTACATTTTGGTCCACATGTGTACAAGATGGCCGGACATCCTCCATAACTTACCACCCTTATTCTGAATACGTTGTAGAGTAAGACATGATAATATACTACTGGCTACTCACTTCTGTACAGCAGTGTTTGGAGACCGTCACATGGGTCAAGCGTGCTTCGTGCGTTTTGGAATCATCCATACATAAACTTTTATCAGTTTATGGGACTGTCACATTCACAACAAATTTATTGCAGGTTACCAACATCGAACACGTAGTTGTTTATTTATAGTTTGTAAGTGTTAACGTGTACACATATTAATACTTGTTGGACCGGTTATGTAGGGCATGACTGGCATGTTTTGGGTTTTTTTTTTTGTCATTAGAGCTCAGTTGAGCTAAAGACTGTGCTTTAATTTCAAACGCTTCACATCCATCTACCCGGCCCTTCCTTCTGTATGTACTTTGATATTATATTTTCATTAAAAAAAGAATTGAAATATGCATTACAAAATATGCTAATTGATACAGACTTTCCATTATCTGACCTGCTTACTGGCCGTGTGCCAATTCGATTGACTTTCCACCAATCCACCAATGAGAAAGCAAAATCGATTAGTTAAGTTTTTTGAGATATATATGATAACGCCGAAATGATCATTCATATTAAACATGTACATGCATGTTTTAGTATTTATAGCATTGATATCTGCATTATCTGAATGAAGCGCATGACATTAAAATGTGACGATCGATTATTATACATAAAGATCTTCTATTATTGATAACATGAATGAAATATACATTTTACAAATGTTATTTACATGTACCTTGTCAGTGATATAAAGTACCACCTGTAAATTTTCTTTTGTGCTTCTTGTTTTTTTTTTTTTTTTTTTACATGATTACGGAAATATTTTAGTAATACACATGCATGTAACAACTATCGTGCATATATAGGTCATGAACGCCCCACTTTAAGTACTATCAAAGTCTAAGGATGGGGCGAATCCCATATGGTCATCGATACGTTTGATAAATCTTGATGATGTTTGGAACACACAAGATCGGATAATAAGATATCGTAGCAAAATGACAGCAAATTAAGTAAATAAATAAATAAATAAATACAATTTTATTAAATAATATCTAAAAATGAAAAAAATAAAGGTAGGATCTATTGAAGAATCGATTGAATAGTGAATACTGAAATGAACAGCAAATTAAGTAAGTAAATAAATAAATAAATAAATAAATAAATAAATAAATAAATAAATAAATAAATACTATTTTATAAAATAATATCTAAAAATGAAAAAAATAAAGGTAGGATCTATTGAAGAAATCTAATAAATATAGAATAATGAAATGAACAGAGATACATGTAGAGCTTCGCCAACAACCAGTAATCTTCCAGCTCGCAAGCATTTACGACCAATATGCTCATTCTTTATTGTTTTCATGAATATTTATCATTCTCGATCCATCAATGAGAAAGCAAAAGTCTTTAGGGTTTTTTAAAGTTTTTGTTTTTGGGTTTTTTTTAATGAAAACGAAAGATCATTTAATGTAATCATACATGCTTTTTAAGATGCATGTTTAAGGATGAACGCAATTAGGAAGATTTTCTTCATGAAATTGTGAAGGAGCCAATCTGAATAGGACATGGGTTATTCACAAAACGAGAAAAAGTTAGGGAGTTCGCGCCCCCATGGTCTGTCTTGCAAGACTGAAAGTGCACGTAGTTTCCGGCGAAGGAGGTTTGGTGGTTAATATGTTATTATACTTACTAGTATAATCATGAGTGAGGCTCTAATTTTTCTTCCGGGGCTAAATCAGTTCAGTTCGGTTAAGATCAGGTTTAACTAAAGTGCATGTACATGTAGATGTAAAGTGCAGTCATATATTCTAATGATAACAGTATAGGTACGTGAATATAAAAAGTTGTTAGATTTCTGAATTAAGAAAAATGAATTTTACATAGGTAAACGTAGAGTTTTGAACACAAGAATAACCATATGTTTAAAAATTATATCATAGTAAAAATGAAAGATCAGATCTCAGAGTAGCCGATTTAAATGTTTGTTTGGTATTTCTATAAATAATCTGGCAAGTTTAATGCGATCAAAAGGGGAGGAAGGGGTAAAAAGGGCCCAACACACCTCTTGTTTTAAAACAAGCTAAAATATTTGGAACGGTTCTTTACTAAATGATAGTTTATAGCTTAAAAAAATCATCTCTAAAAATTGAAGGTAAATCTGATGGCTAGTTTGTTGACCTCCCAGCCTCCTTAAGGCATTGTGACCACGGGTAGGTAACTTTGCGCCATGCAACATTAACCCTTCTTTTGCCTATTGAAAGTAAGTTTCTTTATTTTTGATTTGTTTAGATATATAATATATTTTTATTGCTTCCTTGTTGTAATTTGTTTGGCGACCATCACCCGTCAGGACCTCTATTATCATATTTGTTCATGTATCCAATCATAAAGTGTAACATGTCACTGAAAGATGGTATAAGGAAAGTCTTCTCTCTAAAATGAATTAATTATAACATACTTAATTTTTGCAACAATTGGGAAAATTATTTTCTAACCGCAGATATTAAAAAGGGTTATATGTACAAGTTCAAGTTCATTTATTACACTCAAAACAAAAATTATGTTACATGAGGTACAGAAAAGAAATATATATATACAAAAGGATATACAATGTAGTAACTCAGGGGTAAAGTAAAGTAATATAGTAAAGCAGGATTATTTCCGATAAAAAATACCTTCCTAAGTGTTTACTAGGAGAACCGACCAAATCAAAAATTTTGCTTATTAGTTTACATATTTTTGAAGAGTTGCGGGATTTGATGATGACATAAGTAATCTAAATTTTAGAGTACCGGGGTTTCCAAGATAGTAGTTTTTAAATAGCTTTTTTCTTATTGAAAGTAGAGCACTGCATTCCAAAATATAATGATATTCATCGCCAATCTAATTGGCTTCACATAAGTTACATTTACGGCCTTCTCTTGATATTATAATCCATCTGCCAGTTTCTATTTGGAGGTGAGGTTTGTGGTTCTATATTTAACAAATAAATTTCGTAATTTTCGTGACAAACACATTAAATATTCTTCACAACAAAAATGTGGTTTGAATATTACGATATATAACACCTTTTGAAGAAATAGATAATTCAGAGTTCCATTTTTTGAATAAACTGGTCTTTTAAATTTTGATTAACAATACTCTCCAGCCATTTAACATTGATAGCGTTTTGCTGGTGCCATATATAGGATAGACCACATTTGTCGAGAATATCTTTATACAGGATAACCAATTATTGTTAAAGTGCCGATGCAACTATTTATGGTTTGTTTCAGCGCAATATCAACCGGCAAAAATACCCATAATTGATACATGATAGATATAATGTAGCTGAGGCTTCACAACAATGTCGACACACATCCGGCAATTTGTTCTTGCTTATTGTATATTAAAATGGGGGAATGGCTAGTTTTTTTGTTTCTTGATTTTAGAAATTGACCTCAGAATATTATTATCTATGATGCATGTAGAAAGATATACATGTACATGTATTTGTATATTTCGGAAGTTAAAACAATTTTAACCTAAAGAACAACTAATATGTGTGAATGTTTGCTGTAATTGTATTTGGTATATAGCAAGCTTACATTGGACTAATATTTGGTCATTGTCATGCATCAGTTACGTTGCTGGCCAACATTTAGATAATTATGTCGTCAAATGCAATTTTACTAATCGCGGCTCAATGTTGGCCCAACACGTGGGCAATTTTTCTTTCTGGCATAGCTAGAATATGATATATACATTTGCCCCTGATTTCCATTAATAGTGTTTCCAGGAAGAGCTGATCACTCACAGTGAACTGAATTTCATCATTTGGAATTTTGTCAATAAATGCATTGTTACATACGGTTACCTCATAATTTTGTTCTATTTAAATTGAACTTATTTCAGTCATCAGTTATTGTTTAACTTGCATATGTTCATGGGTTAATTAAGTTATAATTTATATCCAAATAGATCCAAACAAACTATCATAGAGTATTTATAGTCACTATCCCGAGTTTCTCTAGCTTCATTTTTCATCTCTCATCCTATTTTACAATGTATCTTCCTTATAGAGAGTCACACACATACCCAAACAGTGCACTCACAGCCTGGTAAATCTCGGAGCTAGTCAGTTGATTAAACATACTCGATCATGATTCTGTGTATATACTGGCAGTCAGATTGATGACACCCCCACCGCCTTATTGACACGTGTCTCTGACCCTAGCTAGTTCTATCGTTAAAATGACAGATGTCCTACGGACCCAGTTTGACCCAATATATAAAAATATATATACCCTCTACCTAATTAGGTAAAAATATATATAGTTACCCTCTACCTAATTAGATAGAGGGTATATATATTTTCATTATGAGAAAAATATATAACGTCAGGTGCCTGTGGTTTGACCTGACTGTAGTCTGAAGATTATTCTTTCTAACCCTAGACTTGCTAGCAGGATCTGATTAATCTTATTAAAACTTGACTAAAGTTTGAATTTCCGGACACCTCCCCCCCCCCCCACCCCCCCACCCGTAGATCCGTGCATGCAAATAATTCACTGCTCACATGTTTAACAAATAAATCGAAGTTGTAAAATAAGAGCAGTTAGTCTGGCATGAGGAAATTCCAAGCAATCTGAAATTAAAGAACTATTTAACAGAAATCGCCTATACATAGATGATAACACGCCTGACCTCAATATGCATATTGATCAGAAACAAACATAAATTTAAAGGTCATAATTCAATGAAAGTCTGCACTATTTTGAGATAGATACATGTATTATACTTACATTCTTGTATTGTTCGCTCGAGTTTGTATATTTTAGATCTATTCAACGATTTGTCAAATTTAAAACAAATCCGTTTTGCAGAAGTTTAGCATCACAATTCTGAACGTGCTCCCACCATATCAGATATCACCATGGAAACTGACCAGTCGAATCCATATTGCTTGGTCGCCGAGAGTGACCTAAATAACTCTACACCCCTACAGCAATTAAGCCGACATGGCAAGAGGAGCAGGGCTTACTCAGAAGCAGTTTGATTGAGAACTTGTTACATGTGCTCGTAGCATTTATAACAATCATGCAGTCGTTTAATTTACTAATTCGGGGATTTTTGATAAAAATTATTTTTAAATTTTTTATTTCAATTCCATATCACTGAACCAAAGACTAAAGTGCAAAAGTGAGCTTTTTCTGATTACCTAGCTGTCGTCCGAAGTCCGTCTGTCCGTCTTTGTGTTTGTCAGCATTGGCGGATTTAGATCGAGGTAGGCCTGGTGGGACGGGGCTGTAGCAATAAATAGAGCTACAGAAAAAGAATGTCAAATCAAATTTTGTTTTCATTTATCGATCTTATGTTGTGTTAAGTTTAGCTATAATAGCTCATATATAAAAATAAAAATGTCTTAAAACTTCAAAACCATGGAGCTTCCGGAGGGGGGAGGGGTGTCAGACTCCGGTGTAACGACGAAAAGTGGCCCCCGTAGAATATTGACCGGGGGTCAAATTTTTAAGTAGAAAACTAACCCAGGGTCAGTATTCTAAGACAAGTAGGGTCCTTTTTCTACTATAAAAAGCAATTCCAGACCTGTAGATCTACGACCCCCACACGTTGAAAACTGACCCCCATAGAAATGTGAACTACATAGAAAAACTAAGAGGCGATACGCGTAGTATATCACATGTTTGTTTAAATTGGGGGAGAGTGGGGTAGGGGGCAGCGAAAGCATATGTCTCCATCCGTAAAAGATATAGACAGAATTATGGATGCGCTTCCCATTTTACCCTACATTTTAGAGTTACATGTAAAACATAATTTTAAACAAAACGATTTCGGTGTTAATCTTGAATACACGTCAGTTTGCCTGTGAGATCTTTCCGTTTTTGATGGTAGTGTTTTCCCCCTTACGTACATCAGCGACGTATATCCCTGGGTATATGCAGTGGCGTGCGCTCGATTTTTGTATTATTAAAGAAGGTGATCTGGCGACAGCTCGCGTATACATGTACTTGCGCGTGTTCACACTGCTAAATAGCCCCCACTGTTATAGCAGATAATTACATACGCATTCCTAATAAATGATATGCATTGAAACATATACAATATTAGTAGTATTTATTATTTTTAAAAACCAGAAGACTGATATGAAATTACGACGAAAAACTGGATTTTTTATACGAGAATATTTAATGTGAAGTACGTGTCATTTGTCTTCAAGACAGCATTATATCTCTCGCGTGTAATCAGGATAACTCAGAGGAATAAACACTGACCCTTTTTCTTTTTTATTTTTTAATAAAAGTATTTTTATCTACAGATTTCAATATATTCTTCTCGAGAAAAACGTTGAGCAGTAAGATATCTTAACACTCAGTTTTTCTCTTTCGAGAATAAGAATGAAATCAAAACATCTGTTGTTTTTACTTTGAAAAATTATTTCAAAAACTGCTATAAATGAGTATGCATGTCTAGGACACTAACATGGGAAATCAAGGAAAATTTAAAAGTTCTATAAGAATACGCCCGTACTTAAAATTACTAGATTAAAATGTCATTTACATGTACCACGGTTGTAAACCAAAGTGAGTCCTCCTTTGTCATTTTACTTTGCTATTTGCTACCTCTGTTAGATATCGAAGTTTGCAAGTACATTTTTATGCTTAATCCGATTACAATTTCACAATTTTGGTAGAGGGTTTCATGATCATCATAATCATGCATTTAGTTTTTTGTTTTCAAATTTGTATGAAAGTAGAGAAGAAGATATTTTAAGATTATATAAATGTTCACTTTATAGCCAAAATGGCCCCACCCTAGGGCCTGAACCCTGATCCAGGGGCTATGAACTTCACAATTTTGGTAGAGGGCTTCATGGACATTATAGCCATGCATTAAGTGGGGTTTTTTCCTACATGTGTGGGAGTAGAGAAGATTTTGAAAAATATGGCCTTTTTGCATATGTGGCCCTGCCCATGAGGCCCCGAGGGTGGTAAGGTTAATTTAGATTCCACTTATCCTATTCTACGGGGTCATTTTTCTACAACCCACACGGAGAAAAATGACCACGAGGACACAATTTCAACGAAGTCATCCAAATATTCTACAACAAACGGGGTCATTTTTCTCCGTAGAAAAATGACCCCCGGTTAATATTCTACGGGGGTCATTTTTCGTCGTTACACCGGCCTTTTGGCCCCCTTTCAACAAATCCTGGATCTACCACTGGTTAGTGCCAAGGTAGAACTGCCTGTTCTAGGAGTTAGTGCACATGCACGGCATGATACAGATTTGGGGAGGGATAATTTTGTTTGTCGGGGAGAGAGATCCAAAGCCCAAATTCCCCAATCCCCCTCTATATAGATACGTGCATGGGTCCAGTTTTAAATACGAATGTAAGAGGTATAATCATACGCATGAAAACAGATTGATTTAAACTTATTAGATCGTATAATAATGTTTTGAAAATAATCATGCAGTGAATGGAAATATAACTAACTTTCAAAGGCAAATAAACACTACATGAATTAGCGGCGTTTTCCAAGTGTCGTTCAACAATGTAAATTATGTCTGCGTTCATTGAAACAAAATTTCGTGGATCTAAAACACCCATTCATAAATGCTTTAATTAAACCTCAGCGATTTTTCAAAATTAACATGATATATATATTTTATATGCAGATCATTAAACATATTCATGACGCAATTGCAACTTCTCGGATCTTTCCGGCAGAGCTCGGAAAGGGCCGAGAAGTTGTGTCCTCAATCCGGAATATATATGATTTACAGTCATAGAGTTTCTCTTTTTGTTCAAGCGTGTTTGAGACTTTGATTTGTTTTTGACAGCATGGCAGACTTTAGAAACAACAGAAATGGTAGGGTAAGAGATAGTAAGGATTTGTAACGTTCATAGATGGATATCATGTGTAACATTTGTATATATGGATATCTATGTTTTTATTCTTTGCTAAAGTTTGAACGAGTCTGGTATAATACCAAGGAAAGCATGACAGCAGGGATTTATGACGGAGAATTGTCATAATATCTATACTTAAACTGTTAAAATAAAATACTTTCCTTTAAAAAATGAATTTTCAGATATGTCGATGTTAACAGTCAATTTTATAATTTTTAATTTTTAATTTGACCTTCTTTATATCATTATAATGTTTTTGATGTAAATACAAATTGTATATGAAACAAATACAATGAGTTAATTAGTCCGAAATATCACCGCCGCCAACTGGAAGCGGCATTCTAAGCTCGAATTTTAAAAGATATATATTTAAACTCAATAATACAGCTTAAAATATAATTTTACTACACATTTTGATAATAACACTGATAAACAATAGTGTTGTTGACCTATTTTCTCGCGAGATTTCAAAAATGCACGAAATCAAAACAAATCTCAACAGTTCAATGGAATGTGTTCAGTAGTCTGTTTATGGGATGTAAGGACCCATAAAGGCGATATTAGGGAGAAGTAAAATCATCGTTTTATTAATTAGTTGTGAGTGAAACATTTTTTTCATCTCGTAAATATTTAAAATCGAGCCGAGAATGCCGCCTCCAGTTGGAGGCGGCAAATTTCCAGTTTTCGTAATGGCTCCGGTTCTGACGTTTTCCTGGCAAGTAAAATATCAAAATCATTAAAAAAGCCAGGAGAACGTCAGATATTTCGGACTATGAGTTAATATGTAAACGGTGTGACCATTGGACCGAGCGCAGATTTAACACAGTGCAGATTGATTTTTGTACAACAATTTATTCGAAACGCACAGTAGGATCCGCCTGGTTGCGTACTCAAATCATTAGCCAAAGTTAAACTAAACGTCGCATGCTCAGTCTACATTATGACATCATGTTTCATACGTAAAACGTACAAGTTTTGTCTTTGGAAATAGCCGAAGAGAGTTACGTGATTCCGAAAAAAATTTATTTCTTCTTTCATTGTTTATCAATTTAATTCATATGTTGAATACTGGTAATAAAATTGGATACTTTAAGATTATTTCCTTAATGTTAATGTTTTTATTTTCCATCTGATAATTTGATAAGACATACGTAGAACTAGTCGTGTTTCTTGATTGAAGCACTATTGAAACTTATCTGGTTTTCATTTTAAATTTTTTAAATTTAAATTACCTTCAATTGAAACATTGGAAAGTTTTTAATCGAGTTAAGGGGCAATAAACATCGATAAGTGCCAGTCAATCAATGATCGAACTAACTTTTTAAAAACAAAATGGCGGCCAATATGGCAGCACCCAGGCCTGGAAGAAATTTTTTTAGCCCATAGTAACCCTGACTCAACTCTCATTTTTCACTGATTTTCTTATATATACATGTTACCATTAATCCTCGCTTCGCGAGGCAGGCTTCGCCTGCCTCACACTGCGCTCGGTATAAAGTACATGTATCTTAAATGACAAAAATAAAAAGTAAAGACTTATGAAAGCTCTTTTATTTTGAAAGATTCGACGATATGAGAAACTATATGGACCGCGGATATTGGCCTGAGTAGCTTAGTGATAGAGCACCTGCTTAGAGATGCAGAGATGTTCATATCCTGGTCAAGCCATGTATTTTTATTGTTTATAAGCTCATTCCACCTTTCATACTACAATTTAGAGGGCCTCTTAGGCCATATAAAATTAATATTTAGATTCTCATCCGGATTTGCAAAAAATATGGGGCGGGTGGGTGGATTTTATTTTTTTTTTTTTATTTTTATTTTTCACCATTCATGTTCTAGAAATAACAACTGCTCTATTCTTTTAAGTTGTTAATGCTAATATGAGTACACAAACCCACATGTAATCTTTTAATTCCATTTTATTTCGACTTAACTGGTAATGCATGAAGACATTTGTATCCTTATAATAACAAACATGACTGAAATCAAACGGTAATCCACATGTTTAGGCAGCCATTAAAATGTTTGAATTTTTTGAATACCGAGCTCGGTTTTTTTTCCCAAATTTTTTTTTCACAATTTTTTTTTTAAAAATAAAATAAAATGCATCGAGGCGGGCCATTTTCAGAGGGGCAGGTGGGGGATGAGAATCTAAAAATTAATTTTATGTGGCCTTAGATTGACTTATCACTAATACTTGACAGGTTTGATTTCCATTGATCTTTGAATTCTGTTTTGAATTATTATATGTATATTTTAAATAGGCATGGCGAGAACAGAGGAAATGCTTGACAGTGAGAATCAGCAAAGAGTTGACAACTTGGCCAGCAAAGTTTCACGCCTGAAGAATGCAAGTATAATATGTGAAGTTATCTAAACATTGTGCAAAAACTGGAAAACATTGTTGTAAAGATTCTGTAGTCTGTCTCAAATTCCTATTAATTTCCATCACATATCTTACCAGGAGGTATTTTGATAAACATTAATACCTCTGAGTTCAAACTACATGCATTCACTAGAGTAGAATATGCAAGAATTCTGTTTGGGAGCACCCCGTTTATTACATCTGGTTTATAGAAATGGCTAGGTTTTGCATTGCAAACAAATAGAAAGTACCTGGATAATGTTGAAAAACTGTCAAAAGTGTTTAGAGAACTATGAATAAAAGAAAGATGTCAGATTTTTCCATTTATGATTATAAATCCCTGTAAAAAAATTGTTCTCATTCTTGTAAATTCTTTGCATAAAAAGGGGAGACATGTAAACGAGAAAATTTTGGGCTTTTGTTCTTTTATCAGTTTCAACTTTTCTTCACTGACAAGTATGTATATTAAGAAAATCTACAAACAGGAGAGACAGGAATCTGGGACAGGTTAATAGGTATACTCTCCCAATTTTATATATTGTATTATCTTGGTTAAACTTTTACTTATGCTTTCCTTTAAAGCTTGCCCTGGACATTGATGATGAGGCAGCTGACTCAAACAGGTACTTGGATAGTATGGTAGGTTGAGAAAACTCTAAATAAAACTCACTGCAGTTTAGCTCTACTTCTGGTTCATCAAAACTGTGATTTACCAAAACAAGAATAAAAAGATCTACATTGATTAATGGATGAGTATGGTGGCATATTTCTGCCCCTTGTGTGCAAGTTATTTTTCTATCAAATATGTTGACATGTGAGATAAATATGTTGACATGGAACTTATTTATGTCAACATGCAACTTTGTTATATGGAAATGCGCGATAAGTATGATCACTTGCATCTTGTTGGCATAAATAAGTTGAATGTCAATATATTTATCTCGCATGTCAACATAGCTAAATTGCATGTTAACATAAACAAATTGCATGTCAACATAAATAAGTTGTATGTCAACATTTTTTTTCACATGTCAACATAACTAAGCTGCATGTCAACATTAATAAGTTGCATGTCAACTTAAGTAAGTTGTATGCCAACATATTTATCTTGCATGTGAACATAAGTAAGTTGCATGTTGACATAAATAAGTAGCATCTAGCATGTTGGAAGTCACGTGGGCGATATTTAATATTTTTTGAGATTTTTTTCTATAGTTCTTATCTGATTGCATTTTTCTTGCATTCAACATAGTTATGTTGCATGTTGACATACCTATCTTGCATGTCAACTATTTATCTTGCATGTCGACATATTTGATAGAAATAAGTTGCACACAAGGGGCAGAAGTATGCCACCATAGATGAGTATTAAAATCAAGTTTTGTCTTCAGTCCTAAGTCCCTGTTGTGTGAATACATGTACAATACTTTCCAAGTGAAATCTAGTTTTTGAACTTGGATTTATATATATGTAATGTTATTGAATTTTTTGCACAATGAGGACACCCATCAAAATTAGACATATTGTCATTTAATCACCTAACAGACTTGGATGAAGTTCTGGTATTAACCAAGAACTAGTGCATCATATGATTTTGAATTTGACCTGATGATGACCAATTTATCATGTACTTGAAATTCATAAAATTAATAAACATGCATATACATGTATTTGTAATCATTACAAAATTCATTACCATCAGTACTCAGTCATTGCTATTTGGCAATTTTTATTTCTAATTCTAACCCATTATTTTTTTCCAATTTTTCTAGAGAAAAAAATATTTTGACTAGCATTTTAAAGATTTCAAGGAAATGGGACATTTTTAGTTCATCATTTTATTCTCATTGATATTTTTCATAAAATCTCTTCTAAAGAGTCACTGGAACTTAAACTTTATGGTTTCTTATCCAATATGAAATTCTTGCATTTTTTCTAATTCCTGATACTAGTTAAGACAAGAAAAATAAGATAAATGAAGTTGAACATAGGTCCCAAATTTAAAGCAGAGTTATCTTTCTCTGATTTTATCAAACTATTCTGTTGTGTAAAAAAATTGGAGTTGTGATAAATAGAATGAATCACTATTTTTTAAAGTCTTAATGTATTTATCTATAATAAAGAAGGGAAAAAAAAATCCCCCCTTTAATGCTTAGAAATAGATATTTTATTAACTGCTTTATAAACAGAATTATTGGATTGACTGAGGAATATGTGGTCAGAGTTTACTTGAATGTACATTTAATTTGATTATGGTATTTCTTTTAAAAAGAAAATCATGTCCAAAAGGGGAAACGTTTTTGAAAATAAGTGAATTAATATCCAAGTTTATTGCATATGGTCATAAATATATATACATTTATGGCACATCAAGTTCAAAATATGAGCTAAACATAGTTTCAGTCGATAAACTATCTTAATCAGTTTTAAACTGTAGTGTACTGACAAAAAACTATAGTTAATGACATCTATATTTCACGTATGTAAACCATAGTTAACGCGATCATCTATTTTTCAGAAGTGTAAACTGTAATTAACACTAAAAACAACCATTATGATTGCAAAACATAGTTTCATGATTGTGAAACTTTGATTAACAACTACTAAATAAAGTTAACAAATTAAAATTATAGTAAACAGATGTGAATCTATATCAGCAAAATCTATAATTAACATATATTTACAGACAGATAAACTTAGATTGGCATTTGTAAACTATAGTTTACAACCAAATATGGTTTTACTGATGTATCGTTAACTATAGTTCGTGGTTCGTAAACTAAACTTACAGTCGATAAACCTAGTTTATCAACAGAGAAACTATGTTTAGCTCATTTTTGTGAATTTGGCATGCCATATACATTTGTAGGTAAAGATGAACTAACATATTTTTGACAAATCTTGTCCTCCTGATTAAAAGAAAACTTGTTGAATTTTGGTATGATGATAACACATAATAGAGATGCAATAGTAAGACCTGTATGTACATTCTGCAGGGTGGGGACTATGAGAGCACCCAGGGGCTGCTGGGAGGATCCGTCCACCGACTGTCACACATGGTGCAGGCCAACCGCGGGAACAGGAAGCTGATGTGTTACCTCATACTGGGACTGGTTCTTCTGTTCTTTTTGACATATTATCTCATCTCTAAAATCTCCAAGTGACACAGATTTCAGACACCCAGAGAAGAAATAAATTCTGGGTTCAAGAGCATGAAATGCTTTTGGTAAACATTGCAATGATTATTATCATCATGCAGAATTCCAATTTGCCCTTTGGTCTTCTTGAGGTGGGATGGATCATGGGTTTCTTTTGTGCAATTATAAAGGACACTGTAAAATGATTTTAACAATGCATAAATTGTTAATTGAAGTACAGTGTGGGACCTACAAGTACCTAATTTTATTATGAGACTGTACATGTATTTCATAATGTTATTTGTAAGCATGCTCCTATTGTTTATTTCTTGAGAGAAAGAATGAGTGCTTGTTAAAATGAAGAGTCAATCATATTTTACATGTATGACAACTTGCTGGCAGTGTACATTGCAAATGTTGTAATAAATCTGATAATACATTTGTGTATGTGGTCTTTGATTAACGCAATTATTTTCAGAAGGATTTTGTGCAAGTGTGGTGATTTTATTTTTAAAAGTCTTGTTAATTGCTTATACATGTATAAATATGTATGTTGTGTGTATGAAAAAACATTTTGTATTATCACTATTTCATGTTTATTTTTTTAAATAAATGGCTTAAAAACATTATCTTTAAGACTTGTAACCTGGATTGCGATTAAAGAGAAACTAGTACAGGTACCAACATTTATTAATTACAAGTAATTGTCATATAGGTATTTCTGATCTGATAATTTACTGATGACGTTCGTGGTATATTGGAGGCATATAATGTCCGCGCCATCTCTTTGATCTCGGCAATAACTGTAGTAGAATTACAAGTAATGGTCTTATATAATGCTTTTCTGATCTTGCAGTTTTCAGTTTATTGTAAAAGTGATAAAAAAAAACCTGGAACATTGGTATGTCTTATTCCACCATTGTTCTTTTGTGTTCTGGTTGATAATTTTACATTTTTGTTTATGGATGTGTGCAGTATTCTGGTTGATAATTTTACATTTTTGTTTATGGATGTGTGCAGCTTAACTGTATACCAACCATGTCATCCATAAGAAAAATACTAAAACATTTCGGAATATCAACAAAATATATTGGATGTTTGTTTCCAAGTTTTCCTCTGCATTGACGACAGGTAGTCGTCGAATGCAATTGGTAACAAAGCTCTAATACTGAACCTATCCACCGCCGTTTAATTATGATAGAGATTGCAAATCTAATGCTTTCTTGGCTAGAGATTACTCCACCAGCCTGGTCTTTCCTCTGCTTCTTCCCTGTCTTATAATTTAAATCTTCACACAAATATATTAGTAAAACTGCGTACATTATTATATCTGGATAAGTTAACAGATGACATATTTGTCTCCTTCTTGTCACAAATGGGGTTTTTTTCAGAGATTGCATCCGAGAAAAAAATTGCGGGTAGGGTCATTTTATTCAAATGATTTAAAACGTTTGCTTAATATAATTAATTGCACATTTTGCACATTTCATTGTGTTTGCATTAAATTTCACCTTCATGGAAAATAAGAGTGATTCAGAAAATTGATATCAACAACAAATAGAAAACATTTAAAACACTTTTATATACATTACAAACACAAATCAAATTCACATATGATCAAAGTTTTCTAAAGTCAATCACTGCCTTTTTCTCAACGTTCACTGATTTGAGATTGTCACTTGAAGTCCAAGGTATACGCAGGTAGATGTGAAGCCCATCTCAGAGTACTAAAACATCGAAAGTTGACATAAGCAAAACTGCGATACAAAGTTATGGGTGCCACAGATTGGAAGAGCCTGCGTTTTTTGCTGAAATAATGTGTTTTCTCATATAAGGATAGAATAATGAAGTGTTCCTGGAGATAACAAAATGACAGTAATAAATAAGAAAGGGTTCTTTAAAATGTATATACATGTATATTTTTAGGTCACCCGAGTCACTCAAGTGACCTATTGCAATTGGTCTTCGTCCGTCGTCGTACGTCGTCCGTCGTGCGTCGTTCGTTAACAATTTTACATTTTTAACTTCTTCTTGAAAACTACAAGGCCAATTGTTACAATTTTTGGTGTGAAGCATTTCTATGGTAAGAGAAATCTAAATTGTGAAATTCATGGCTCTACCACCCCCAGGGCGCCATAGGTGGGGCCAAAAATGCAAAAAAAGCAAAATTTTCAAAAATCTTCTTCTCTATTCCTACAAGTGGGGAAAAAACTAAATGCATGATTATGATGTCCATGAGACACTCTACCAAGATTGTGAAATTTATGGCCCCTGGGTTAGGGGTTCAAACCCTAGGGTGGGGCCAATATGGCCATATGGTAAAAATGTATTAAATCTTAAAAATCTTATTCTCTACTTCCAAATATATTTGAGAAAAACTAAATGCATGATTATAATTTCCATGAGGCCCTCTACCAGAATTGTGAAACTCATGACCCCTGGGTCAGGGATTCAAGCCCTAGGGCGGGGCCAATATGGCCATGTAGTAAAAATGTATTAAATCTTTAAAAATCTTCTTTTCTACTCCCATATATATTTGAGAAAAACTAAATGCATGGTTATGATGTCCTTGAAGTCCTCTACTTTAATTTTGAAACTCATGACCCCTGAATCAGGGGTACAGGCCCTAGGGCGTGGCCAATATAGCCATATAGTGAAAATGTGTTAGATCTTAAAAAAATCTTCTTCTCTACTCCCATACATGTTTGTGAAAAACTTATTGCATGGTTATGATATCCACGAAGTCCTCTACCTAAATTGTGAAATTCATGACCCCTGGGTCAGGGGTTCAAACCCTAGGGCAGGGCCAATATGGCCATATAGTAAAAACATATAGAATCTTAAACCATCTTCTTCTCTACTCCCATATATATTTGAGAAATCTAAATGAAGGTTATGATGTCCATGGAGTCCTCTACCTAAATTGTGAAATTCAGGCTTTCAGGAAGTGGGCGTGGCCAATATGGCCGAATAGTGAAAATGTATTGATTTAATATTTTTTTTCTGTACTATCACAGTCTTGGGAGATTAAGTCGTGCATTGTTATTATGTTCATAATGTCCTGATGTTAAATTGTGAAATTCACTGCCCAGGCCATGTGGCAGAAGTTGAGGCTTTTTATGGGGGAGAGGGGGGGGGATATGGCCATATACTGAACATGTATTTTTACTTAGGGTAATTGCTGTGTGTCATACATTAACAATTTGAACTTCATCTTGAAAACTATATGGTAAATTGTCACTTGGCAATATTCAATTAAATATATGTTCTATTTTGGGAAATCTAGTTTAATATCCTGCACATTGTATACTTGTAGAAACAAGCTGTATGCATTTTGTGCGCATTATAAATGAAACTGTGAATATAATAAAAGATTGACCATTAAAGGCCTGCAGGTCTCTTATTACCAAAATTTTGGCCCCTGGAGCTAAGGTATAGATAATCCTAGATTCCTCCAACTCTTGAACCCCCAATCCCCCTTTTTATGAATGAATATTTTTCAAACATCAAACAATAAACGCAGGGTAACAGTCAGATGAGTCTCAGATTAGGGTTTAGACTTCAAAATGAAGCTTAAAATGCAAACATGAGACTCTGACATGTCAATCTGAAGGATATGGGACTCAGGTGACCGTCAAGGCCTGAGGGCCTCTTGTATTTATTTTGTATCGCTGCACGCAGTTAATTTGGTGTATGTGTGTGTGTATATATATAAACACAAACCATAATAACATATTATACCTTTAATGCACGATGGTGAGGGAAATATGGAGATTTATTACCCCAAGAAAAATCATATTTCCCCGAGGGCATCTGGGGTAATAAATCTTCATATTTCCCAAACATTCATACAATAATCGTTTTATTATTCCGAACAATATATGATTATACAAAATACGTCGATTTCAATCATTTTTCGACTTTTAGAAAGCAATAACGTAGTGATTGTTTGATTTTCTATGTTATTCTTTCTCTTCCCTTTCATAAACTTAAATCATAGACAATTAAACTGGTTTTTATGATATATAGAATTTAAATGATAAAATGATGAATATTTTTGATTTAATCATAGTTTTCCACATCGTATGCTCATATTGTCTTTTTCATACCTTTGGAATGAAACATTCCGAGATTTCTAAAGAGGTGAGACTTGATATTTATTCCCCGGGAGACACGACGTTTTGTTCGCCCTGTCACGTGATTTTCTAGGCAAATGAGATGACACGTTACATGTATATAAAATAACCATATTGAGGTATACTAAAACATTTAATCTGTCTAAATAAACAACATTCTAAATATCTTGTCAATGTACACTCTCTCTAATTCTATATGACAAAGTTCAGCTTCTTCGATCTTCATTTTCTTTAAATTATTTATGCATTTTAACTTTGAATTACCATAGCTAGTGTATGCTGCACACAATTTGAAGTACTGTAACATGCAAGAGGATCATCGCGGGTCCGTACCCAAGATAAAATAGGGTAGCCCTAATTGCTGCTGATAATTAAGGCCATTCCAAGTTTTTTCTATGTTTACCGTCCGCCGACGGATTGGTTTTGAAGCATGAAATTGAAAATAAAACACCCACACATACATGTAACACTGTGCCGGATAATTATGCCAGTGACAAGGTGGCATTTTTGCACCCGTCTAAGCTGCATGTATCGAAAAATTCAAATATGTCACATGATAGATCTTTGCTTAAGGAGTTTATAACTACCTTTGTTATTAATGTATCTCACCTGTCAGGTGAGAAATTTACCTTTAAAAAATAAATTCCTACAGGAAAATATTTTTCCTATAGGAAAAACAATTTTCCTATCGGGCATTTGGAATTTCCTACCGGAATAAAAGAACTTCCTATTGGAATTTGAATTCCGATAGGATTTGAACAAAACTCCCATCGGATTTTAAAATCCGAAAGGAAATCTTAATGTCCTATAGGACAACTACCTGTCTGAATCAAATTCCTGCAGAAAATACTTTTCTCCTATAGGAAATTTATTTTCTATAGAATTTTTAGAAAATCCTAAAGGATTTTCAATTTTTCCTGTAGGTAAGTTATTTTATTTATATAAATTCCACATATTTTGCATGTAAAATGTGTGGAAAGCTACTGCAGTTATAACACTGTAACACTTACAGGGTACTGAAAAAAATGACGAGTGTTACTATGACGTCACAAACGTTGAACGCTGTAAAACCAACGTCACAAAAGAAAATCAAAGTTCATGCTTGCTGCTGTTACAGTGGCTCTTCCATTTATATGAACTTATAAAAAAGGGTTTTTAAGGTACATTGTATAAATAACATAAGTTGGAGACAAGGTAAGAATTAAATAATGTTATTACCTTATCTGCCACATATTTGGATTTTTATGTGTTAATTATTGTTAATGTATATAGGAAATAATCAAATAATGATAATAAATTTTCTAAATGCACAAAATAATAATGTGTATTTTTTCTGTTGATGTGGGATTTTTATGCAAATATCATGGAGTGAAATTTTGATAAACTCTTGTTCACATTTTCGTGAAATTTGACTTACTTTTATCTATTTTCAAAAGAATTATAAATATACTTTTCCCATAGTAAATGACAATTATTCACTTTAGTTATAATTGCTTGATTATTTTATTAACTCTTACACCTCACCTTTGATTTAATTGATACACTCAATGCAAATTAAAGTTTTACCCTAAGAGAATTTCTATTGTTTTCAATTCTTATATACACCATCGTCCAGAGAGAGGAATTAGGTTTCGGATTGTTCGGGTGTAGTTTTTGGATTCCCAGAAATCACCCACACCGACCTAAAGTTGAAATAAAGTGCTTTTTACCCACAGGCACCTGACGTCATATATTATCTCATAATAAAAAAAATAATAGACGTCTATTATTTGGTAAGCGGAGTATTTTTTTATTATGAGAAAAATATATGACGTCAGGTGCCTGTGTTTTTACCATCTAGAGCATTTTAGTCTCAATCTCGCCGGACAATATAAAACACCTTATTTTACCCGGTGATAGAAAGATAGTTCAATAGCTTTATGACTTTTGGGCGGATGCTTAACGTTAAACAAGAGAAAAGCTGTCAATGTGACAGCAAACCGGGTTTTCTTTAGTGTGAACAGTATCCATAATCCATTTGTCAACCCTGAATTGATGAACATACCTATCCAGAGAAATGGGGTACCCTATTTGCAATATTTTTGTCAAAAAATAACTAAGTTCAACAGCTGGTATTTTTCATAAATAATCAGAAATCACAATCCTAGCAATATGCACACCTCTGATATATGTACAATTGATCTGCAAAAGAACAACTCCCTATCTTAAAAATTGTAGGAGAAGTAATCCGTACGATATGGGTACCCTTTTGGAAGCCGCCCACCCACCCGCCCGCTCGCCCGCCCGCCCGCCATTTTCACCATTTCAGTAACCAGATTTTTAAAAAATACTTGGAATGGCTTTACAAGAAGTGCAGCCTTAATCACCGCGCCTGCAGCTTTTTAAGGACTCTACGTTACGCAGGAGTCAGGGATGTCCACATACCCGCACAACTCAACAGGTATCGACGTTAACCCAAGCTGGGAGGACTGCACACTTGCGCCAACAAAGCAAACCTAACGCAAGCAGGGACTGCAGCATACTTGCACCAGATAGGCCAAAACACCAGCAGGGATGATCACACTTGTGCTCCGCTGCAACCACTTCCAATATAGGCAGGGATGACCGCGCACTTGTATTGATGCGACACTGAACAGGGATGTCTATACACTTGCGCCAACAACGTAAACATAGACTGCCGCATACATGCGCCAGAAAGGCCTGAACACCAGCATGGATGACCACACACTAGTGCTCCGCCACAACCACCACCAATACCAGCAGCTCTACCATATCGTACCTCCTCAACATTTGCATCAAACGCACAATTGTTAACAAGCCCCTGTGTATATGTTGGCCTAACATATGATTTTAGTTTCTTCAATCAAAACACAAAAATAAAACAAGTAAAATTAATCCTACAGCAAAAGTTAATTAATTAACATGGAATGATAATCATTTTATAAATTGAATATCTTACTTATTGGTCAACATTGGGAAATTGAAATAAATAATCAAAATCTATCAATCAAAAGACAAACCTCTAACACATATATTTACAGAAATAAGTTACTCGTTTCAGTACCGTGTGATTCTTACCTTGAACTGTAAGAAATGTTTCTGCAGTGTCTGTCCGGGGGCCAGTACGAGGACTGATAAATGTAACTGAACATCGGTATTCTTTCTCATCCAAATACTGTACTGCCTTCACTCTCAGCACTACTCGAAAAGTGTTAGAACCAGTGGAGGTTATATCCAGTAACTCCGCCCTATTTCTTAACTTCATTGCAGATGCTGAGGTAGTGAAATAGTTGTTCCCTCCTCCATATGGTGAAAACGTTGCAATATTCTCATATTCTCTTGACCCTGATATCTTAGCTTGCCATGCAATAAAACCACTGTATACTGAATCATCAGGGCCTAACGTATATTGACAAGTTAAATCCACAGATGATCCAACTGTTGCTTTGATTGATGCTGAAGTATGAACTGTTCCACTATATCCTCCTAAATCAAAATAATAAAATTAAATTGACAATGGGTAAGCATAAAATGGCATATACCCAATGTTACTAGGCCTTGTTTACCATTATTGATTCTTTGTTAATCATGCTCTAAGCTCACATTCCAAATCATTGAAACAAGATGCCCGCATTCCCAAGACAAACAGCAATATGTTTTCAAAATTTTTTGAAAAGGCAAAACGAGATTATAATATATTTTTAAATTTCAAACTGCCGCAAAAAAACTATTTAATAGCTATTTAATACTAGTTTTCATAACTTGCTGATGCGTTGAATGTTAGTCTGTCTTGAAAACTTCTACAAATACATGTAGATGTTTTCGCTAATCTTTCTGGTGAAAAAAATGATAATGTGTGCACTGCAGCATACATTTCTTAACTATCCTAAGGATTTAAACTAATGAATGAAATGGCGATTCAATGAATATTTATCTTTATAGAGAAATGATGGACACTTTATTCATGTGTTTAACTCCACGGTACTATGTTCTCATTAATATTTTTATTATAATTCATTAAAATAACATAGTCTAACGCGTTATCTAATTGGTTCTAGACAATCATGTGTTAGGGCAATAAAACTTTATTTTTCCTTGTCATCGTCATATTTATCATATCCCACCCTTCGAAAGCCACGTGAATTTTCATTTCATTCGTATGAAAAATCCCGAGGAAGAGCATACGATGTGATCAAATGAATAATTTTACAAAAAACAAAAAAATCGCTTTAAATCCCTTTTATATAAGAAAACTAACTACGTTATTGCTTTGCAATTGTTGAAAACCGATTAGAACCCGATGTATTAAAATTATCACCTGTCGTTCAGTATAATAAACAATTTATTGCATAAACGTTCGGAAGATATGAATATTTATTCCCCCAGAAAAATCATATTTCCATCGGACGTTGCCCTCGGCAAATATGATTTTCCTTGGGGGAATAAACCTTCTTATTTCCTATGTCGCTTATAACGCGAGATCTGATTGGTTAACAACCCGGGTGTAAATTTCCGTACCACCTGCTGAGGCCGGGTGTAAATAAAATGTGACGTCACCATGCAATTCTTGTTTACAAGTGCACATATAGATCTTTGCGCAAAATAATAACGTTCAATGAAGTAAATGAATAAATAATTTGTCAAAATCCCTATTTCTTAATATTCTGTTGGAATGAATAAATGATTTTCAGCACAATTTCAATTAATATTAAAAGTTGCACAGCACTGGTAAAACAATATAATTTAAAATTTGTATAACATAGGAAATAAATTCGTTATCCAGGTCCAATCAAGGGAGTACAGCAATTTACCCCGGGTTGTATTCGATACACCCTTCGGCCTGCAGCCTCATGGTGTATGGAATACAACCTGGGATAAATCCCCGTAAACCCTTGATTGGACCTGGATAACTAATAATATCTCCCTCATAACCAAACAATAAATGTATAATATCTTCAAATTGCCCCCCTTGATCTTTCAAATAAAATAAGTGTCTATTCCATAATTTTTGCGATTATCTTACTTGTCATTTTTTGCAAACATTTTAACATCACTAAGAATATTTAAGAATATTACAAGTCCCTTAAAAGTTATCCCGTATTGTTTGCTATAGGAATCTTTTAAAATTGCAAAAAAACTGATGCAAAAAAGGTTTATTTTTTACCGAGTTATCGTAAATTTTGTGACACGTGAAAATTCCCAATCATATAGCATATCTGGATGGATGGATAAATGGATGGAAAAATACATGTAGATATAGTCACGAAATATATACACATCTTTGTGTTCTGTCCTTTAAGTTGAAAGTAGAGAATAAGCAAGAGCGTTTTACATGCACACGCTTTCAATAGTCGGTCATAAATAAATTAGCAAATATGTATCATAAACATGACTTAGATTTTAAATGTTCTATAATGAACTGGTTTTTGCAGACATTAAAAACTTTTTAGAGTAGTAGGGTAGAAATACGAAAGACGAATAGGGCCACACAAAAGAATTTATATCGTTATTACGAGAAAAGATCTTGTTATAACGAGTTAATTATCTCGTAATTACGAGAAAAGATCTCGTAATTACGAGTTAATTATCTCGTAATTACGAGAAAATATCTCGTTATTATGAGTTAATTATCTCGTGATTACGAAAAAAGATCTCGTAATTACGAGAAAAGATCTCGTTTTTACGAGTTAATTATCTCGTTATTACGAGAAAAAATCTCGTAATTACGAGAAAACATCTCTATAAAATGGTGCGTTTCATTGTTCTACATGTACTCTCTGAGTCTCTTAATGTAAAATGGATGAACATATGTTAAGAAATTCATTAAATTAGTGAAAGAAATTTCAGAAGAAGGAGCAAAGCAGAATGATTAATAAATTAATTGACCAATTTATTAATATGAAGGATAATTTGTTTACAGACTCCAAAATATTATACAAAAACAATTATTTTCAATATAGGTTGTGTATGAATATATAAAACATAATCCGAGGTAAATACCGTATATCCATGATTGAAACTATATAGTTATCTGTAACCTATAGAACTGTGTTTTTATGACTAGGACTACCTGGTATTAACTTCAGAGTGGGATTGTAATATACGTTGAAAAGTAAAATTACATGAAGTTCTTTCAACTTATGCATATAAGACAAAATGTCAAATCCGATCATTTTATGTAGAAATTAATAAATAATGTTCGTTGTTATTTAACAATAATCAAAATTGAACCCTAACCCTAACCCAGAAAACAAATAGACTGAAAAGGTGAACCAATCGACTTGGAGATCTAGATCTGATGAACGAGGAACACTTATTATATATGTATTTTTTTACAATGAAAAATCAAATAATAAATACTATGTATTTTATTATAACAATATATTTTCTCGTAATTATGAGATAATTAACTCGTAATAACGAGATCTTTTCTCGTAATTACGAGATCTTTTCTCGTAAAAACGAGATAATTTACTCGT
>WFKH01011581.1:298089-315590 GCA_016163765.1 Magallana hongkongensis
GATAGATAGATAGATAGATAGATAGACAATCTTGTGAGTGTGCCCCTTTTGCACGATTTTCAATCATCGATGTTTACAAAGAACATGAATGATGTCATTAGGACTCCAATATCTCTAGGCAATGAAGATATATCCTTTATTAGGTCCTAAGAAAGTCAATGTTAAAAAGCAATGTTCTAAAAAAATATGCCACCATTTTATGAAGTTAAAAGAACACAAATGTTTGTAATTTGATTGGAGAGAAATTAATGGGTGCGTGTTTGTTATACGCTTTCATTAGTTTATCATTTACACATCATTAAAATTGAAAATATTTTTAATATTTTAAAGATGATTTTTTTTTAGTTTGCTTTAATGCTCAATATCATTTTGAAATGTTTCAACCTGTATTAAAATACCTTTTTACAATGTAGCAATGGAAATTTGGTGACTGTAATAAATCAAAAGAGAGTTGTTCCCAGTTTTCGTAATAATGACGACATTTACAACCACCGTAGCATATTGTTAAAACATCACATTCTCACTTCATCAATATTATTACAGAAATTGGTTACTTTGGCTGTATAGATATTTAAATAGTGAAATAGTCTTCACCTATAATAACCAGTTCAGTTCGAAACATACACATGAGTCAGCAAATTAAATTACACGGGATACAATGTCGCAAACTATAGAAGAATGACATTAATAGAATTTTTTTCTCTCGACATCAAGAAAGTAACATCTATTATATGCTATAATTATCTAAACTATATTAATTATATTATGGTGGTTGTGGTGGTGGTGAATTCTCATGTCCCAATGGAAGACAACAGGATAGTTCTGTGTAAAAAAAAAAAAAAAAAAAAGTGGTGCCTCCTGTGTCCATGTTTGAAGATGATAATTTCGGTTTTTTTTTTAATCCAGAATTTAACTGTCTTACTGGTTAAAATGTGATACAACCGCTATTTGTTACGTTGTTTTTAAACCTCATGTAAAGCTATAGTCTGTCCCAAGTTAATGCTTCCAACACTTTTTGATGATTTTTAATTAAAATACACATACCTGTGAAAGAAATACAGTTGAAATTGATAAAATGGAAAATATCCAAGATATCTTCATTGACACATTATCATTTTTCACTCATAAAAGTTCACAGGAACGAAAACAAATTTCTTACGGAGATTTATGATGGGAAACGTTTACATCTTTTCACCATTCGGAACTCACTAGGAATACCTCGCACAATTTTTCAACGTTATCATCCGGGCTATTTCATGGCTGATGCAATGCAAAATCCCCGTAGACTTTCTATTTTGAGTTGTGTATTGAAACCTGAAGCGGTAGAGGGGGCGTTTTAAAACAGATTAGAAGATGAAGATCACGTATAAGGAGTATTTCATATCAATAACAAATCATTGTGATTTAATTTTATAAATGAGGGATTTTTTTATTAATTTGATTACATTTCATTTGAGGCTTATTTTATCAGACGTCAAATGTAATGTTTATAAGATTTTGTAATGTGTTTTTTGCTAAAGTTCAATTATTGGTTAAATACATTTAAGAGTTTTCTTCCATTATCATAATTTATTATTCATATGTATTTTCTGCAGTTATCTTTCTTTTTTGAACCTAGAAATATCCTTTCATTATATAAATTTAGAGTTACTTTTCCTCATTGTTGACTTCCTGTTTTGTTGTTTGTGTGACCCACACCACCCAACATGTTTTTGTATCTGTATGTTGCCACACACTGTAAGTAGTGTTCTGTTGTTTTTCATTACATACGCGATTATTCATTTATATGTTTTACTGTTTTGTATTTTATATTAATGCAGTTTATAAGTATATCTCTCATTCTCTCAAAAAAGTATGGAACGTCATTATTGTCATTGTCAGTCTTAGTAATAAACGTACGTTTGTAACATTTTTCTATGGAAACCCATTTGTGTAAAATTCATTATTTTAGACCTTATCTTGAATACTGTCAATTCTTTTTTATTTTTTCTTTCTATTCTTTCATTACAAACTATTATTATATGCATTTTGTCTTTACATGTACATTGTTTTTGAGAACGTATGAGTAATTCATACTTTGATTTTGTTTCAGTTTTTTATCGCATACACAATAAATTCGAAGCACTGGATTGTTGTGTTCTGGTTAACTATCTGCAGACAAAGACAGAATATCATATATTCACAGTTCGTGTCCAGCAAAGTTTCTAGCTTTCTAGCTACATTGTACGTATAATATATCACAGACACTTACTAGTATTTCTACGATAAAGTTTACCCCATGGTGAAATAATTTTTCATGTGAAATAAGTAAAACTGATAGCACTTAACAAATCCGCTGCACAGTAAATAAGTAGTTGAAACACGAATTTCGTAATTTCGGATGTCTTAAATTTTAAATTTTTTAAAAACAACACGTGAGACAAGCGATCGGTCCTTTGATTTGTCTCATCCCTTGCCATATCAGGCAAAAATATTCAGTGATAGTGTGAAATATTAAGCATTTTTATGTATGACTGTTAAAAGCAGGATCATGGACACTTTGGTGGAAGTGGAAAATGTCAGTAGAGAAAACTATGCTGGAAAGACTTAAAGTATGTTCTTTCAATGATTACAAAGGCTCTTCAAATGATCAAACAGAGTTGACTTAAATGATGTGAGACTTTAGCCTCTTCTATAACAATAGAATGATTCACCTGAATAATACAGTCATGATTTTTTGTTAAGTATAGTGAAAATCGTACCTTCAAAATATATTGTTGATGAAAATATAATGAAACTACAACGCCAAAATAAGTCCATGGCTTTTCCAATCGATGAAGTTTTCAACACCAAACAATACTTGTAATGCCAGACCACTTTCAAACAATGATTGCCACCTTGTTTTACTTCCTTATTGCTTGTAGACGTCATGCATTCACTTCTGCAATTGTCACATGACCAGGTGATGCCAATCAAGTTGAGTGGGTGGAACTTGGGTCTTATTTAAAACCGTCTCATATTGTTTACATTGACTATTGTAAACAAAAAAGATAAGGTGAGTATAAGGAGAAACATTATGAGACTAGCCACTGTTGTTGACAATTATACCTACACTCATCGTGATATGTAAGATTGTATTCTTGCAAAGAATAAAAAAACAGAACATTTAAAAATTGTAGATTTTTTAAAATAAATTAAATGCATATATGAGATTCTCCGACAGGTCTTTGTATTAGCTATGGTTGTGAAGGCCTTTGGCATCGTGTCATGCTTTTGATGCCAACCAGGAACAATTTTGAAAACAAAAACCCCACAAAATCGCTTAGAATAATGAGCATATCTGTGTTTCTATGTAGATGATATTGAAACAGTCAAACTATAAGCTCGTGCAAAGATATCTTTTCAGGAGCTTTCCTTAAAATTAATACAACAATGGGGATTTTATGCTTGTTTTGTCTCCCCAGTGCATTGAAAAAAACAATCTCTCTGCACTTAAGCGTACTAACTTAATAGTAGATAAGTCAATTCTTCTCCATTATTTCAATTTGAATGAGTCATGAAACTAAGTACATTTTTATTAGAAAAACTAAGAATGAAAAATATAAATTACATCACGTAATTCATTTGGTAACCATTTTGCCCTAAAAAGCGCTGTTTTAAGCATTAAAAAAACGTTAAAAGTAATTAACATATTAAAATATCTTTTGAAAAATTTTCTTAAATTAAAATAGACAGTGACTGAACAGAATTTGTTTAAATTCAGAAAATAAAATCAAAAGAATTGTGGCATATCCTTGCCCTTACATGCAATTCATGAATTTATTGCAAGCTATATTTATACCGACAATATATTTTGAATGTAATTACATTTTTCAGTTTTTATTCGTACTGCCACGGGATTTTCTTCCTTAATTAATTTCCACGAAAAAATATTAGTCCCTTATGCTTTTAATAAAGGCAATGGGTTCTTATTACATGTATGGCGTATTTTACTGTTTAAGGTACAATCAAAGTACTGAAAGTACTGAAAGACGGAGTCTTGAAAGTTTAATTAGTCATTGTCCACATTTTCTGTGAATAAGCATTAAAATTATGATTTTGAATTGGGTATTTCCATCTATATTAAGACTTAGCTTTCTGCCTGATATTTTGTCTAAAATCTTACTGAATCCCGGCCGGGATAGTCCTTCATTATTCTAGAAAATTTGCACAACGGTCTTTTATGCATGAATAGAGCCCCAAGAGAGAACATGAGAAAACTACAAGTTATCGGGAAAATCAAAACAATTATATTCATTTAGCTAGATTATTATTATTATTAGATTTATCTAATATTACGATCCATGGAAAAACCCGCAACTCAGTATCCGTTATACAAGATTAATGAAAACTCTGCAAACTAATATAATATTCGGGGGTCGGTGATGCAAGTGCTTTGACCGTTACTCACTAACTGCCGAATTACTGAACAAAGTTACATTGTAACATTTGTATATTGATAAGTAAACAAACACAGGCGCCTGACTTTAAAAATATTTCTTTTTACAATAAGATAATTACATGTACCAGTTCTATAATAACAAGGTTCGTCACGGTCGCCATTATGATTTTTTTAGACCAGCTCATCTGCCACGATTTTCTGGCTGCGATTTATGCATATTTAATAGCTACAAATAAATTTGTTCGCCACCTACTACTTTTTGTGTAAACTTGTGCATCATTCACATTAATTGACGATACAACCGTTTCCTTTATTAAGACACATGCTCCGAATTCAGTCTACTGCTTCCCATATCGATAAAACTAGAAAAGGAGGCCAGAAGTGAATGATTTATGTCATACTCTGAGGCAGACCTTTCCTGATTTGCTGTTATATTTGTCGTTATAAATAAAGCAATAGAGAATGATGAACATATTAACTGATAAATGCAAGTCATTTAAGGTCAGACGACACGTTCCTCAATTTTACATAACTTTTTCCAGGAATATGTAACTGATTTACTACTACTTTGACAAGCTTTCTTGCAAAAATTAGGATACCTTACCAGGCATTTCTGCAAGATACTAGAGTATGCAATTTCCTATATAATCTTCTTGAAAATACACTTGAATTGCTGATACAAAAATATTTGGCATATATATAAATATATACAGCACAGGGAAAATTCATTATATTGGAGCTCCACCTCGGCCGGGGCTTGAACTCACGACCTATGGAACCTCCGCTCGTAGCAGCGAGCTGCCACCACTCTAACAACTCGGCCATCTAGGCATATTCATAAAAACAAAAAAAATGTAATCATTATAAAAATGATTATAAATAATAATAATTTTATTGGAACTCTTTATTACGAGGAGATACAAAAAAGATGCTCGAGGAACGTGTCGTCTGACCTTAAAGGACTACATGTAATTAGTAAAAAAAAAAAAGGCAAGCAGAGTGTCCAGATCCAGATCATTAACAATATGTATGTTTGTTTGATCTGGTTTGATGTATTAATCACCCCAAATGTGTAATCTATATTGACTTTGCTTAAAATGTATTGTTGTAAAACTTAAAATTAATTTAATTTTCAAAAGAGTGAATGAACGAGAAGGTAAATTCAGACTTATTGATATTTTGAATTTCAAAATTATTTCAAAAATAAAATTCTCTTTTTTAAATATAGCAGAATGCGTTGTGAACTTTACTCTGGTTGACGAGATTAACGATTCAACCTTCAACCTCTCTAATGATTAATGAACTCGTCCATCAACTGAAAGATCAAGGACAATGTGCATTCAGTTACGTAACTCATTCCACAAATCGCTCGAACTATTAAACCCGAGCAAGAATATTTTAACGAATTTAACTATTTGTTTGTTTCTAAAAAAGAAATTAGATTATACATAGAGGACCTAGGAATATTAAATACGCGTATTTTTAAGATAATATTTACTGAAATACATGAGAACTTTTTGCACTTTTTTCTTTTGCGTAGATTCATTTCTTTTGTTCTACGCGCGGCTTCCGGTTTGAGGCTAACTAATAGAAGGGGTCAGGTGACCCGTCTAAAGCAATATCATGTGACCCTACTATGATAAGCATTTTAACCGCTTACTTCTTCTTGTAAGCAATGCTATCTGTTGGATTTAGTTCGTATAGAGTAATGACGAGTCGTCCAGGTGGTTGCAATGGCCAATGACAAAATTTCACAGGTTTTCATTTGTTTATTTACATACGCATACATTGTGTATACTGTTTATAATATTTCATTGTGTAAACATTCAAATGCTTTCATAAAAAACATAACAATTATTTTGAATGAGTATCATTTAATTAAACCAAGAGATGTTGCTACGAAATAGCAAGCACTAACAAAAATGACAATAATAATAATAATGATGTTACATATTTTTTTATTAATCGAATGATCATGGGTCTGAAAACCATTCACTTGCTCTACCATAATGTAGAGATGATATAATGATTGATGATAAATGGTAGAGGTGTATAGAGAGTCACAACATACGTGACTGAAGTCCCAGGACGCATATTTCATAAGTATACACAGGTAGATGTCAAGCCTGTCAGAGGTATCAGTTTACGTACTAATATATTGAACTAAAGTACCAAAACACAGAATGTTGACATCAGCAAAACGGTAATACAGAGTTGTGGGATCCATAGATAGGTAGGACCTGCGTGATTGGTTGGATTGGCTGAAGAACAAAAAAAAATTTATAACATGTGTATCAAAGCAAACTTATTAATGTTTTATCAAAAGGATGGAATAGAAAAGTGTTGACGGAAATAAAGAAATGAAAGTGATATATGAAAAGAAGTGTCCTTTTCATATTGGATATTATTTACTTATTTACTTGCATCGTTATACCATGTAAGGAAGGACAGATACACAGTTATGGATACCTATGTATCCCGTGTGAGTTATGATATGACCTTTTGCTCACATATTTCATTACCTAGTTTAATTAGACTTTGACTACTAAACACATTTTTATTTACCTATGTAAAGCTCATCAGTTATTGAACTATTGAACGTTTTTCCATTGAATCCGTTGAAGGCTGTGCAGGTGTATGTCCCTGTGTCCCTCTCTTGTAGGTTGTTCAGAATGAGGACTCCATTGCTTGACGACAATTCTGTCACATTGTGACCTGGATTGGCCTTGAACGTCCATGCGTATTTGTTGATATCATTATTCGTGGAAGGACTCGGATTACCTTGAGCAACACATGTCAGGGTCACAGAAGAGCCAACAGAGTACTGAGAATTTTGGATGTCTGGATTTTTAGTTATCATTGGAACGCCAACTTTATCTGTTAGCAAAAAGAAACAACAACGGGCGTATGTAATATAATGAATTCTATAATACACATTGTGGTGGAGGGTTGACAGAAAAACGTCTTTCTAATTTTCCTATGGACAATGCTTTTTGTTTATTGTTATACTTAAAGAACTGTACATTAATGTTTAAATAATATGATGCTTCATAGGAATAGAAAATATTTTAAACACATTTTTAATTGTTCATTTCTCTAAAACGATTTTTTCCTGTACCAGAGATTTGTATTGCATGTATTTTAACTAATGCTAGACATTGACTGAAGGCAATAAAACAAATAAAAAGATTTATAGGCATTTTAAATAAACAGCAAAAAGAGACTGTTGATGTTATTTTAGCTAAAAGAAGACATTCACTTTTGAGACAATATCTGAACAACTGATTAGACTATTCCTTGCTTAAAGTTAGAGTCAATTTCTTACTTACATTAGATGCCGGCTATTATGTACATATTTAACTTACAATAGACATTGATTCTAGTAGTCTTTTGATTAGGCTTGTCTTGGTCAGGTGAGTTGGTCAACAGTTCATTGTCTACAGAACATCTCCACACGGACTGGTCGTCGTCCTTGGTGACCACAGGTTGTATGGAGAAGGTCACGTTGTACACACACACTCCAGGCTGTATCGCTGGGATTTCCGAGGACTCCGCCACAAGAAAAGGTGCATTGATCTGATCCCGGTAGCGCCACCACTTGATCTTTCCAGGAGGTTTACCAACATTAGCGGTACAGGAGAGGTTGATTTTCATGTTTTCCTCAATATTGCTTGGATCCGGAACAGGGATATCATAGGGCTTTTCTGCAGGTGCTGTAAAGTAAAAAAAAAAAATAAATAAACATATCGCTTACTTATTGTCATTGTACTCAATATCTACAAGTAATAATACACAACTAAAATTCAGTTTCTCTGATGTACAATCATTTTTAAATATTCATGCATTTTGAGTAACCGTAGTTTTATGATAGTGTTACAAACAATTTGAAATTCTGATTCTTACCTTGAACTGTTAGAGAGGTTATTGCAGTCAGTGCCTGGGGACCAGTATTAAGATTGCTAAAATAAACGAAACATCGGTATTCTTTCTCATCTAAACACCACACTTCCTTTACTCTCATCACTACACTAAATGTGTCCGAACCAATGGAAGTTACATCAAGTAACTCCGCTCGATCTTTTAATTTCAATGCGAATTCTGTGGTAGTGAAAGAATTGTTCCCAACTTCTCCAGGAGGTGAAAACAAGGCAATACTCTCATAAGTGGATGACCCTGATATCTTTGACTGCCAGGCAATAGAACCTCTGTTCACTAAATCACTAGGGCCTAATGTATATGTACAAATTAATTCCACAGATGATCCTATTGTAGCGTTGAATGATGCTGATGTTTGAACTGTTCCACAATCTCCTCCTAAATCAAAATGATAAAACTAAACCATATTGGTGATACACGCATTTTGATGAAACGCATTGAACGTAGTGTATTACATCCCAACATTAAGACACTGGTGCACAAAAACTGCCTTTCGCAAATAATATTTTGTTACAAGTATTCCTCCCCGCACCTAACGCATATTCACATTTATAGAATCTGCATGCACCAAGTAATTTTGGTACGGGCATTTTAAACAAACATACACACAAAAAATCTCAACACAAAACATTATGTAATGGTCTTCTCTTGTCGGAGACCATGTGTACATACATATTTTGTGACAAGAATGTGCTTGGGCCAATATTGCATCGTATATTGATAACCAAATAACACGATCCTGCTTCTATCTAGCGAATGAAAACGTTAATGGACACATTTCTATATTGCATAAATCATCATTAGTTTAAATGTCACCGACCACTAATATTACATAGAAGAAGCTAGATTATGAACAGTTGGCTGGTTCATCCGTCCGCGGCACTACCTTTTTTATGGAACAAATCAGGAAATTTTAAACAATGTTGGAACGAAGCATCATTAAATAAGGGGCGTTCAAGATTTTTTGATGAAAGGGCACGCGGACTTTCTTTCAAAAAGATGATAAGGATGTTATGAAATAGTGTTCGGCGTTGTAAAACATTGTTTTTTTAAAAAAAATTGCTAGTAATATCACAACCATTTTATAGGTTTCCTAATGTAATACAAATACAGTCATCGGGGTCAAGTAGGGGCCACAATAAGGGATCAGAATTCATGATAAAGTGGATAGACAATCAAGAAAAAGGGTCCACAGAACTTGAATGAATAAGCTTCAATGGTCAATTGAGATAACTATAACACAAGCAGGTTTACAAAGTAAAATGCAATTCTAACAAGAGACCCATGGGTCACATCGCTCACCTGAGGAACAATAGGTATGATAAAATCTGCTTAATGGAGTCATAATACAAACTATCTGGACAATGTAGTATAATACATGTAGATCCTGTATAAATAAAATTTCATTTTTTTTTCGCGCTGGCTGTTCTTATGTTTCTATTCAAGTCCCTCTCTTAACAGGATGATTTTATAGTCATATCACCTGTTCAGCATTGCAGTTCTCAAAAAGACCCTAAACAATTGTTTATATATGGAATATAAACCTACATTAAACTCTGAAACCCTTGTGAAGGCCAAAATTCGTCCAGGGGCTAAAGTCTAAACAATTTTAAAGAATCAGCAATATGTCAAAATGCTTGCATATAAGTAAAACCATATATGATAACATTTCAGTTTTTGTGAATAGTTAAAATATTTTCCTTTGTAAAATTGGATCCCCAATGTGGCCCCATCCTACTCCTCAAGATTTTGATTTGAAAGAATTTGAATCTACATTATCTTAGGTTGCTTTCAGTAAAGTACAGCTTTTCTAGGCAAATGGTTTTTAGAAAAAGATTTTTAAAAGATTTTTCTCTTTATATTACTATGTAAATTTTTGCCCCTTCCCCCACGTTGTGACCCCATCCTATCCCCAGGGGTCATGATTTTCACAACTTTAAATCTACCCTACCTGAGGATACTTCCACACAAGTTTTAGCTTTTCTGGCCAATTGGTTTCTGAAAAGAAGATTTTTAAAGATTTTATCCATATATTCCTATGTAAAAGTTCGACCCCTCATTGTGGCCCCACCCTACCCCCAGGGTTTATGATTTTCACAACTTTAAATCTACACTACCTGAAGATGCCTTTACATAAGTTTCAGCTTTCCTGGCTGATTAGTTTCTGAGAAGAAGATTTTTAAAGATTTACTCTATATATTCCTATGTAAAAGTTCGACCTACCCCCCATAGTGGCCCCACCCTACTCCCGGGGTCATGATTTTCACAACTTTGAATCTACACTATCTGAGGATGCTTTTACATAAGTTTAAGCTTTCCCGGCCTATTAGTTTCTGAGAAGAAGATTTTTAAATATTTACTCTATATATTCCTATGTAAAAGTTCGACCCCCCCCCCATTGGGGCCCCCCCTGCCCCCGGGGGTCATGATTTTCACAACTTTGAATCTACACTACCTGAGGATGCTTCCACACAAGTTTCAGCTTTCCTGGCCAAATGGTTCTTGAGAAGAAGATTTTTGAAAATTTCTCAAAAAAATTCAAAAATTCCTAATTATCTCCCCTTAAAAGAGGGCGTGGTCCATAATTTTCACAACTTTGAATCCCCTTTACCTAGGGGTGCTTTGTGCTAAGTTTGGTTGAAATTGGTCCAGTAGTTCTGGAGAAGATGTCGAAAATGTGAAAAGTTTACAGACAGACGGACAGACAGTCGGACGACAGGCAAAATGTGATCAGAAAAGCTCACCTGAGCTTTCAGCTCAGGTGAGCTAAAAAGCACTGGTGTAAAAGTTTGATTATTACAGGCTATTTTGTTTATAAAAAAGATTTTTGAAACAACCCACACTATTTTCATTTTTTTCTGAATAATCTCTCCTTGAAAGGGTCTTATTCCTTCAATTAAACAAAGTTGAAATATCTTTACCCTAATATTTTGTGTAATGTTTTGTATAAATGGCTGAAACTTCTGCACATAAAATGAAAATGTGTAACGTTTACGATAACGACAAAATTTTTGTCAGATAAGCTCACTTTAAGCTTTGGCTCAGGTGGACTAAACACATAAAATTTAAAAAAATATACGTGCTAAAGCTTTTATTATTTTTATGACATCAAGCTAAGACATACAAGTTTTAAACGATTTGAACCTCAACCCTGGAGCGAATGAGAGGCCATCTTATGGTGTGTGTGTGTGTATATAGTCAGTTTAAGTGTCTTGTGGCCATCAGAAGTATTTCAAAAGTTGGCAATTCAGCCGCAAAACACAATCCTTTGTTGTTTTAGTAGATACACAGGCAATTGTGCCTCACACGAAATTCACGTTAAATTCACGTGAATTTAACGTGAAATGTTCACGTGAAATTCATGTGAAAAGAGCACTCACACGAATTTCACGTGAAATTTTTTCACGTGAAATTCATGTGAATGTGTTTCACGTGAAATTTTAGTGAAAAATGTGATAATTTTTCACGTGAAATTCTCGTGAAACACATTCACGTGAAATTCACATGAACGAATTCACATGAATTTCACTTAACGTGAAATTCACGTGAAGTTCACGTGAAATTCACATGGATCTTAACGTGAAATTCACGTGAAGCTCTTTTCACGTGAATTTCACGTGAGGCACAATTGGCTGTGCTAGTAGAAAAATAAAAGTGTACTTGTTATACGCTTTGCTTGTCATAAATATAAATATCAATAATAATGTGGTAGGTTTTTCAAGATATAACAAGATGACATTTACCCAACTCAAAGCTCTTTTTTCTTTCATAATAAGACGAAAGTGCCCTCTTAGTTGTTGTTGTTTTTTTTCTGGTACACATCCGGTCTTTCTAAAATAAAAATCCCTGAATGTGTCTAACTCAGCCCATATACTGCTAAGTTCAAAACGAATAGAGTCTGAACACTTATCTTAAAACCTCTTGTCTAAAATCCGGTTTTTGATGACATAAAATATTTTTCAAAGTAAAAGGGCTCTTATACGAGATAGGCGCTGTCGTTGGCGACGTATGTAATTGTCCATGAGATGCAATGTTTAAAATCAAGGGATATATAACATTATGAGAAATTTGAAAAATATATGGAAGGGCTAGCTGTACTAATACAAGGGTAAAAATCTACTTAATACCTTTGTTGTTGATTCTGACATTTCTACATACATGTACTCACTTTCAGTTGAATCAACATTATCTTTATACAATGTCACAAAGAAGCTTAGGCTTTCAATGGGATGTTACTATGTACATGTAATTTGCTCAACAAAACAATCCGTCAAATTTTGACATCCTTTCTTCTAATTTCTATTTCAAAGGTGTTTGTTCTACCTTAAGTACAGTTTTCGCATTTGCGTTTAAGTTATGTGACAGTTGTTAGCATAGGATCTTATGTTGTTCTATACACAAAAATTTAAAATCCAACAATTTCAGGTAGTATTTTATGAAGAATTGGGATTAAATGGAAACGTTGTTTGTATAAAGAAGTTCATTATTTCCCTATTTTTATCGAGTTCCTTATTTCCTTAGGTGGTATGGAACACCTGTCGGTAATAATGTAGATAAAAGTAGATTATAATCATAATACTTTCACCGGTTTAGAATTTTTAAATTTAACAATACAAACTTTTTTGAAGGTAAAAGTAATAAAAGGTAAAGCCCTAGCGTGATTCGAACTCAATACTTACAGATTCATAATAAACCTCTAACCTATTGCGCTACGCTGTAAGGTAACGATTTTGTGAAAGAAAACATTCATAAAATTAAACTTGATTTTATTGTTAATTTCATTAGGAAGTACGTCATAATATGGAGGTGTCCCATACTGAATAGGAGTTTATGGAGCATATCGTTTGTTATCAATCATGTAGATGGCGACACAAATATCTAACGATAAAAATATTTTTTCTAATCAATACGAAAGCTTTTAAAACCATTTTTATCATAAAAAGAACTATAAAAATGGTTTCAAATGTGTACTTTTAAAAGACACACTCCCTAAACTTGCGGAACTGTTCTCTTAATTATAGCTTGCATGACAAATTGATAAATTTTTGCAAAAAATTAATTTACAGATAATTAAATGACGTAGATTAAACAATTGACGTTACGTCAAAAACCAAAGTATGCATATGCATATGTCATTTTGCCTAACAAAAGAACAGTACCGCAGTTACCTTGAAGGGATCTATTGTTGTAATGTATTTGATATTGTAAATCTTGCTGGCTTATTGGTAAAAAAAATTTCAGTTTTTTATAGTTATGGATGATAGGTACATTTACATGTAGATCGATCAAAAACCGGGATTAAAATCCTTAGCTATGTTATTTATGTACGTGTATTTTGAGAGGGAGGAATTTTTAATTTATCAGCGAAAATTACGCCTTCCTGGTAATACTCTCTCGATCTCTTAGTTTACACTTATTACGTTGTTATATTAGATAAGTGTTTAATAAGACATCATGTAGAAATGATTTTTAAAAGTCAAAGTAGATGCAATGGTAAATGTGAAAAAAATTTATCAAATTTCATTAAATTTTTAAGTAGGTTTGCTATTCACCAAGTGTAAGGGTATAATATTATTGTTGGTTCCTTTCGCATTTTTGAAATTTTATTTTAGAGTATTTCATCCGTGTTCGCGATGGCTAGGAATGTGTTATTTATTACAAAAACGCAATACAATACGGTGATATCGTTCTACAGATAAACAGATAAATGTTAATCTAATCAAAGTCTGCAGTATCAGGATCAAATACACGTTTCTGTAGTACAATTATGTCTGGCGTCGACCATTACTAGTATCTAACAGGCTGAAATCTACACCCATCTGACGGTCACGTTGCTCTTCCATGTATTTTCTAAATTACTCTCCACATTTGTCATTCTTTTATTCTTGGCGACACCGTATCCCGTAAACTTTCCATACGTTGCCGACGTCAATGAATATTTAACTTATGTTTAATGTTTCACTTTTTAATATCATCTAGTTATATTGACAAGTTTTCGTTTCACGAAGACAAGGTGTGTATTAGAGAGAAATGTGTATGGGATTGTCCGTCCCTATTTGAAGATGAAAACAAATAGGGACGTTTATAATGTCCCTATTATTATTTTTTTTATAATAAAATATATGGAATTTTACCGTCATACTAATTGAAAAGTGATACAGTAAACCGTGTTTATAGCGAAAACGTTCATAATGAGTTGACGCTTATAGTGAAGTAATTTTCATTCCTCGGTTCCTCGTGGGTTTAGAACATATTGTGAAGCTAACAGATATAACGAATTATGTTTATAAGGAAGCAAAATCGCCCGTCCCTGGCACTTCATTATAAGCATGTTTTACTGTACTACTGCTGCTTTTAACTTAGAAGGCTTGATGGTCAAGGCCAGTTTTAAATCCTATTCACTTCTTTTAGACGAATGGCTCTGA
This sequence comes from Magallana hongkongensis, assembly GCA_016163765.1. Taxonomy (NCBI): domain Eukaryota; kingdom Metazoa; phylum Mollusca; class Bivalvia; order Ostreida; family Ostreidae; genus Magallana; species Magallana hongkongensis. The sequence continues at coordinate 312,871 of WFKH01011581.1, forward strand.
TTAACAATATAGAAAAATATTCAAATTTTAAATCTAAAATTTTGGATTCTTTCTACTTAATACTAGTTCATGGAAAAATTATCATATATTGAAAAAAATTATGGCAAATCTGATGGGCAATACGTTGACCATTTAGACTCCAGAAATAAATCCCCACTGGTTAGGCTTGTTAAAGAACGTGGTCTGCGTGAAACAATGATTTGCTGACTTGTTTGCTCTGTGAATACATCTTTTAGAGATGTATGTATTGTGTGGATATTTGGGCTATATAATGATGCCAAGCAGACAGACTCCAAAGTCTAGGAAGGAAATAGTTATTTTTTAGTTCACAAAAGATGTACATATCTAGTACAAGTCATTTCAATGTATTCTTAAATTTTATGCTGTAGAAATCTACGCATTAAAATAAGCCATACCATAAGTAATTTTCAACACATACAAATACAAGATACAGAGTATATTAGTAAATGACCATATGATTTGTATTTCAGTTGTATCTCTAGTATATAAATTAACAATATGTGGAACGAGAGATTGTTTGTTGATCACGTTCCGTCACCTTAGCTCTGGCCTAAACCACCGGAAAAAGTGAGAGTGTGAAAAAATATATTCATAATTGTTAAGAGCAGGGACATGAAAGGGACCGTGGTGGAATTTGCCACTAGAGGGAACTATTCCGGAGAGATTCAAAGCTTTACATTATCAAGCGGGGCCGCGTGCTGCCCCAATGATGGTCTGAGTGTCCTCCTGATTTCTTTCATGACCAATAACCGTAGTTTTAATGAGAAAGAAGAGTTATGATAGTGTTGAGAAAGTATTTTGTTAAAATCTTACCTTTCAGGTACATCGTTGATAATAAAGTATATAACAAACTTTGGAATAAATCCATAGTTTTAAAAATTATTTCTTTTTTCACCGTAATTGCCTCTTGTAAAATAGAACTGATAAAAACAATTTCTTTTATGATTCACTTCCTTCTACATTCACATGTATACGTATCACATGACAATTCTATACTGATCAAGTAGACAGCTCTTATTAGCCTCACAAATTGTAACCATTAAACAATGTATACGGAAAAAAATGGAGGAAATTAAGAAAGATTAAACCATATTATAAAAAATATGAATTACTACTCTAAGATATCAAATTTGGTTTTCAATTAAGATATCAAGTTCTACAAGTAACTCTCAATATAAAGGTCATAGTTCTTTAATACAATCATAAGCAGGTTTTAACATGTGATAAATGGCATAGCTTATCGTAAATCCATTATAAACAGGCATAAATAAATTCCAAAAAATATAACACGCACGATCACAAGTTTCAATACTGATTAGTCACTATCATAGGATTTCTGTGAAACGTTAATGGCTTGTTATTCTCGTCCATAAAAACTGAAAAATCAGGTATAGTCGCCTCAACATGTGACGCAGATGCCCTCTGTAGTTTAATGTACCACACTTTTTACGTGACGAGGATAGCAATCACGATGACGAGGATATTGACCATAAGGATCACTGTAGCTCCCATAGAGAGGCCATCATCATCTGAAGTTCATAAAATAATGGTTTACTCATACACTGACATATGCAGAAGTGCCTCAGAGAATGATAACTTCTGCAAAACATGTGACTATATATAGATTTTACTTTTGTTAAATTTTTAGTGGAGTTTATTTCATACACTTTGTATGGACAATTAGCACCTTTAGCATCAACATTCGACACACAGCATACATTTGATTATAATTACACTTCGGTGCTGAAAAAGTCCTTAAATTGTTTGCAATATAATTTATTTTTTAATTCAAATATGTTTAAGGAAATTAAAAAAAGAATTTTAAACACGAGATACAAAAAGCCTGAAGACTGTCATGTACACAGGAACAAAAGTATACTCTTTTATTTGGCGTAATTTTACTGATACAGTACCTGTTTTCTGGCGCTCTGTATCTGAATTCCCTGCCGGTGTAACGACGAAAAGTGACCCCCGTAGAATATTGACCGGGGGTCATTTTTTTACGTAGAAAAATGACCCACTCGGTTGTAGAATACTTGGATTACATCGTAGAAATTATGGTCTAGGGGTCATTTTTCTCCGTGTTGGTTGTAGAAAAATATATTATTATTATTTTCTTTAAGGTGGATACAGAGGTGGTGGTGGTGCTGGAAGGGGGGGGGGACCATTGCTTGCTTGATACCTAGATTGTTCGAATAACCAGCTTGAGTACGCTTTTCTGATCACCTGTTATTGCTTATCATCATAATCTCAGTCTGTCTATTACTTTTTAAATTAAAAATTAAAAGGTATAGTCATGTTTCGTTAATTTAAGTACACTGAATATAAAATGTTCCCCTTCCTTACATTTTTGCAACAGAAGAAAAAGACGTACCTTAGATAACAACTGAATTTTAAATAGATAGTTAAAAATAGGCGCGAATCTAGAACAAAATTAAAAGGTTGGGAGACTTGGCGGGGAGGGGGTAATGATATATAATATAACGTATGTTTTCATTAATTGTCAAACAATGACTGAATAGGAATTTATCAATCTGAATGAACATAAAACTCGCACTTATTGTATGCAGAAATTGATACCTGTTAATTTACAGGGGAAGAGAAAATTATTCATCACGCTCTATATCGCCATGAGAGATTTATTTACCATGGGTCTGAAACAGGCACATCTGATCACATGCGTGAATCCAGAAAATTTT
>WFKH01011581.1:315690-336231 GCA_016163765.1 Magallana hongkongensis
GGGGGAGGGGGATCCGAGGTTAGTTATGTTTGCCAAAGGGGGGAGGGAGTCTAGGCCTATTATCGGTAAATTTGATAAGTGAATTTAAAAAGTTTGAATTCCCCCACTCCTTAAATTCGCGCTTGCATGCAACATCCCATATATTTCTAACAACAATTATTTTTGTTACAACAGGTTTAAGAATATATATTTAACGAATACAATGCTTGATTTAAAAACAATAAGTTCAAATTTAGAATTGAACAAAAGAAACAGAATACTATATAGATAATTCTATTAGATCTAGAGTTTTAAATCGATCTCTATTGTAATCAAAATTAACTTTTAAAATGTACTTGCAAACTTCGGTATATAACAGACGGTATATAACAGAGATAGCAAATCGTAAAGAAATAATGACACTAAAAAGGACTTTACATGTAGCATTGACTTTAATTCCAATTGAATACAACCGCGGTACTTATTAACAACATTGGAATCTAGCAATTAATACAGGCATATTCTTATATAACTTTAAACTTTCTTTGGATTTAACATATTAGTGTCCCAGGCATTCATACTCATTTTTAGCAGTTTCTACAAGTAGAAACATCAGCTTTTATATAATTACTATTCTCGAAAAAGTGATCTCTTAACTGAGTGTAAATAGAGTATACCATCTATTGAGATATGTTTGTTGATAAGTAAAAAATGAAGTCATCATCAACGTGTTGCATTCTGCATACAGAAAGTCGGGAAGAGGGGTCCTTTACAGTATTGCATTGTCCTTGACAGTTCGTTACAGATCTGATTAATTATAAAGTTTTTTGAGACAAAATGCATCTGTCAGGTAAACAGCATTCGGTCTAATACATGTATAATGTTTATGGTTTAAACAATATTTTATTATGTAAAACATTACATGTACATAGTCTAATATAATGTCATTTGTGAATCACTGTAACATTGAATCCTCCAATAACTTGATTCAGCGATGCTGTTAATCTTTTGATTAGAGTAGATTTTCTTGCATGTGTTGTTTGTATATTTAGGAAACAATTTTTTTCCTATGGGGAATTTTGATATCAGAATTTGAACAAAGCAAACCATTTTGCGACCTTTCATGTTGGTTGGAATAAACAAATTGGTCTTTGCAATTATTTTTTTCTCAAACAAGTATTTTATATATATAGGTATTGAGAGCAGTTTGAGTTTAAAAGTACATTGAAAAAAGGAAGCATTACATTCTTAAATTACTTTGTAATCTAAAACTAGGGTAAGATAAATTGTCAGAAAGAAGGAAGTCCATAAATTAATCTTGTTTTATAAGATGGTAAATGGTATGGTTCCAAATTACTTACAAAATCTGATAGAACCCTGTATTCCACCTGAAATCACTTATTCCTTGAGAAATCATGATGGTCTTACTTTTGTCATTCCTCAAGCCAGAACTACATCTTATTTAAGAAGTTTTATACTTTTTACAACTAAGCTGTGAAATGAACTACCTTTGGACATCAGAAGTCTCCTAACATTGTCTTCTTTTTCAAACTCCATTAAGAAACAATATTTCAAAACTCCAAATAAACTTTTTAATTTTTGGAATCGCAACGAAAATATTATACATTTTCTGTTGAGAAACAATGCTAGTAGTTTAAATGGTGGCCTTTTTGATGATTTTATTCGTGAAAATTCAATCTGTGAAAATTGTGGCCATCGTACTGAAAATGCATATATTTTTTTTCCTTGACTGTCCTAAATATAATGAAGAAAGAAACAGTCTTTTTTTAAAATCAAATATCAATGCTATAATTGCAAAAACCAGTAACTGTAGGTTTATTGTTATTTGGAGATGATGACATTTCATATCATGAAAATACTGTACTATTTAAATTAGTTCATAACTACATTGTAAAATCTAAGAGGTTTAGCTAAAATTATCATAACTATAGCTATATATCTAATACATGTACGCATACGTGAATACTTATGTTGTAACTGTACTACTGGTATTTAAGTTTTTGATTATTTTGGATTTTTTTTCCTCAAACCGGTTTATTGTCAATCTTTTTTCCCCGTCTGAATATATATTTTTATGCCAAATCACATTATTTTATAAAAAGTGTATCATTTTATTTGTCATTTATATTTTTCACTTTACATGTATTACCTTGCACCTTGTGAAGAAGGCTTACATAGGCATTGTCTGGTGCCTAATCCATTTATATAAATATATATTTGCATAATAAAATATGTTCAAATTAAATCAAAAACAGACTTGATCAAAATCTATTAGAATCAATCACTCATATCTGTTGTCATAAACATGTTCAATAGAACTATCATTATAAGACTCTTAAAACCATCTAGTGTGGTGTTTCATGTGTATTGAACTTAAAATCAATAAAATCATCAAATATGTAAAGAAAATATGAAATAAAATTGAGGCCCACATGTTTGTAGAGACCAAGCCAAATTTGAGACCAAAAGTCCTCACTCACAAAAAGTTAATGTGTACCTGTAACATAAGTCTGTCGGTGTAACGGTGTTTTGTTTTGTTGTCAGACATTCACTATAGCTAAATACAATAGATATTTAAAAACTCCGCTTTATTCGTCGAAATTTCACATATGTCTTCTGAGTTTTTTCTTCTAAAAATATGCAATACATGTACATACTCGTACAAAGGTCATTATTTAGGTTTGTCTATGAAATCATCTACTAAAATTGTGGGGCCTATTCAGCAGAACGAGCAGACGCGAGCTGTCGCATTATTACTGTCTTTAGTTATGCAAAAAGGGAGCGCAACCGAGCGCACCATCATGCATGTACCTATAGGGGGAGGGCACAACCCTAAAATGGCCTAGCAAAGGGGCAGCATAAGGCAAGCTTACGAGTACTTTAAGTTTAAGTTAAACACAGACGTCGTTTTGTTCAAACTGATGCTATATATGTAACAGGGTAAAACGGAAGGCACATCTATCTTTTATATGCTTTCGCTGCCCCTTTTCCCTCGCCAAACATGAATGTTTCACGTATCACCTCTAATTTCTATAATCTATATGTAGTTTATAAGCGAGGTCAAAATTCTATGAGGGTCAGTTTTCAACGTGTGGGGGGTCGTAGATCTACGGGACTGGAATGGTTTTCTACTGTAAAAAAAGGACCCTACTTGTCATAGAATACTGACCCTGGGTCAGTTTTCTCCGTAGAAATTTGACCCCCGGGACAATATTCTATGTGGGTCACTTTTCGTCGTTACACCGGACCAGCGGGGGAAGCAAAATGGGTAGTAGTGGTAGTAACAGTGGTGGTTACTTCTACTGACAAAAAAGATTACATTCATGTCTTTTTTGCATGCAAATAATAATTTTCATCCATATTTAAGTAAATCTAGTGTAGTTTTTTATTTGCAGACCTTCGAGATAAACATTGGTAATTTCTGATGTGATGTGATATAAAAAATAGTGCTCGTGAATTATCTTCTAAGATGAAAATTTGCAACACTAAAACGTTTCTCGACAGAAATTGCATACTTCGAATTAAATAAAATCCTCTATGATTGCCTTGACTCTTTTGTCTTAAAATATATCAAAATAATACAAATTTGAAAATATTTAACACAGGAAACATTTATAATTATAACTATTTTATTAATATATCATATTTGAACTTAAATATTTAAGTGGGGTTCGATGGTTGTGGTCATTTCTAGACAGTATTAATCTGCTTTAGATGAAGTACTCTATATAAAAATATAGAAAGATACCTTAATTCAAAAGCTAAAATATATGGATTATTTATTTACTAAATAACAGTTTGTAACTAAACAAACGATATCTTAAAATTTTAAGTAGATCTGATGGTTAATTTGATGACATCCGGCTTTCTTAACATGCATAAATTTTGAACATCTGTGATTATATAAATTTCAGATCTTTTTATGAATAAAAAACAAGTTACACATTCTTAAATGATAGAAGGCAAAATTGTACTTAGATAAAATAAACATTACTTAAATTTGGGCTTTAAAATGATCAAAATACCCTGTGTGTCGATTTCTTTCTGAGTAAATGAAAGGTATGATTTAATATACCTTTTTCTTAAGATGATGAATTAAAATTCCATTTTACAAAATATGATATTAATCATTATTTTGTGCATTGAAGAAAATATTTTAGATAATTAATTTCACGGTGTTTCGTACAACTACATCTGGGGAAATTTGGTTTCTTTAATTTTTGAAAATCTAGATTTTCAATTTTAACGAATGGATTTTTTTGCAAACTTGACTTTAGTGCATTTCATTACCTACAGAGTGGAGTTGAGTGCCCGGATTTCCTGCTGGATCTTCAGTTATCGATGGTGGTGTAGTTGGAACAAGAGAGATGATTACTGTAGGAAAGTATTAGATCTAAAATCAGATATCTATTACATTATGGAGACATAAAAGATAGTACTAAAAGCATGAAAACTTATAAAAAACCATTTCATGCAACAACGCCTGATTTTTTTAAAAGTTAGGTTTTTTTTATAGATCTAAATATGTTTCTTAAAATTTCCTCCGTAAAAATTCGCTTGGCATGTTTGTATTTGAAACATAATTGTTTTCCTGAGTTATTGACATTTATTGATAGAAAATAGTACCTGCTTTGAATTATGTTTTCCTTTTTCAATTTTTATTACTTATTTAATTTATCAATGGAAATGAGTAGCTGCTTTGTATTTTGTTTTATTTCTTTTCAATTTTCATTACATTTTTCATCAAATGTTCCAATTTTCACGCGTCATCTCGATATCATTTGACATAGTATAAACTATTTCTGCAGTACATCTCGTTGTTTGCTTCAATATTTTATATAGATTTTAAACGTCACCTTCCTCCGGATGACTGAATTTTCTGTAGACCACCCCGGAGTAGTTGAAGAGGAAGTTGTGGTTGTGTTCACTATAAGAAAGAAAACGATACAGTTTTTTAAGGGCATTAACAATACATTTGAAGACTAACTTGATGGAGTCATCTATGAAAATAAACCTTATAAACACCACGGACACGCTTGTAACTTTTCCTAAAGTATTTTAGCAAAGACAAGAGACCCATTGGCCACTTTGCTTACGTAAGCAACAGTTCCTTGTAACATTCTATTTCGTAGTATATGCTATTTCTATTTTATACTTTGAACCCCTTTCTGGGGCCCCAGTATTGGTCCGTGGTTTATGATTGGCTTTAACAATTTAGAATCTACACTATCTTAGAATACTTGCATTGTAATCTCACAAACTGTAGCTTTGTAGTTCTCGAGAATTTATTTTAAACATTTCCCATATATATTTCTATGTTAAACTTGAACCCCACTTGAGGACCCAGTATTAGTCCGGTGGTCACAGCTTTATTAATTTAGAATCTACATTATTTAAGGACACTTGCATAGGAATCACCCAAACTGAAGCATTGTAGTTCTCCAGAAAAAGATTCTTAAACATCTTCCCTCTATATTTCTAAACTTTGAACCCCTTCTGAGGCCCCAGTATTAGATCGATGGTCACGGCTTTTATGATTTTGAATCTACACTATTTGAGAATACTTGCGTAGTAATCTGACAAATTGAAGCATTGTAGTTCTCGGAAAGAAGATTTTTATACATTTTCAATAAATATTTCTACGTTAAACTTATAACCCGTCTTGGGTCCCCAGTATTATTCCAGGGGTCACTATTTTAAAAATATTGAGTTTACATTATCCAATTTTGCATGCATAGTAATCTCACAAATTGTAGCATTGTAGTTCTCGAGAAGAAGATTTTTAAACATTTTTCCTATTTATTTCTATGTTAAAATTTGAACCCCGTCTGAAACTCCAGTATTAGTCCGGGGGTCACGATTTAAACAATTTAAAATCTACAATAGCCAAGAATGTACGCACAGTAATATCCCAAACTGTTGCATAGTAGTTCTTTAGAAGAAGAACATTTTTCTATATAAATCAAAACTTTGAATCCCTCCTGCGGCCCCAGTTTTTGTCGAGGGGAAGATGGGGGGCACGATTTTTTTATTAACAATTTTGAATCTTCGCTATATATACAAGCATTTGTGTAAGTATTGGCATTTCTGATGCAGTGGTTCTTGAGAAGATTTTTTAACATTTTTCCTATGTTATTTTATATTAAACTTTGAACCCCGCCTGGACCCCAAGTTTTGGTCCGGGGGTCACAATTTTTAAAATTAAAAATCTTCACTATATTTATGAGCTTTTGTATAAATATTGGCATTTCTGGTGCAGTGGTTCTTGAAAAGAAGATATTAAAACATTTTTCCTATATATTTCTAAGTTAAACTTAAGGCGGGGCCCCAGATTTGATCTTGGGGTCACAATTTTCACAATTTAGAATTTTCACTGTATATACAAACTTTTGTATAAATATTGCATTTCTGGTGCAGTGGCTCTTGAAAAGAAGATTTTGAAACATATTTTTCTATGTATTTCTATGTTAAACTTTAAACCCCGCCTGGCCCTCAGATTTGATCTGGGGGTCACAATTTTTACAATTTAGAATTTTCACTGTATATACAAACTTTTGTGAAAATATTGGCATTCCTGGTGCAGTAGTTCTTGCGAAGAATATTTTACAACATTTTTCCTATGTATTTCTATGTTAAACTTTGAACCCAGTCTGGGGCCTTAGTTTTCATCTGGGGGTCACGATTTTTACAATTTAGAATTTTCATTATTATATACAAGATTTTATGTAAATATTGGCATTTCTGGCGCAGTGTTTCTTGAGAAGAAGATTTTTATAGACACACATCCTATACTAACTGTTCCGTGATTACCTCCCTTTCAAAAAGGGTTCAGCCCTTTATTTAAACAATATAGAATGCCCTTTCCATTAGGATGCTTTGTATTAGGTTTGGATAAATTTGGCCTACTGGTTCTAGAGAAGAAGTCAAAAATGTGAAAAGTTTACAGACGGACGGACGATGAACGACAGGTGATCAGAAAAGCTCATTCGAACCTTCTGTTCAGGTGAGCTAAAATAAAAAGCATAAAAAATATTGGTCAATCTAAGTTTTTACCAAACCAAGAAGCGTAATGATTTTTTTTTTTATAACGATAGCTCTAGAATAGACATTTCAGTTTATAATAGATAGAGGATATCTATATTAGGTGGGAAAAACTGAAGACTTGAATAGCCAGGTGTGTTGACATACTCAAAGTTGCGAATGCTCGTTAGTTTGAATTGACTCGAACGAGGAACAGCTGTGAAATCCTTTTTAAATCAATTTTTGGCAGTGGCGTCGGAAGCAAATTGAAAGTGGCATGGGGCTAGACTAATCAGAAATCTTGACAAGCAAAAAAAAAACAAACAAAAAAACCCCTAAACAATAATTCCCCCCCCCCCAAAAAAGAAACCCCAAAAACCCCGCTAATTCCCAATATCATGAAATTCCTAATCCGGGGGGTGGGGGGGGGGGGGAGGGTAGGAGGGGGAGGCGTGGTATACCTATAACTCCAATTTTCAATATCACTCTTAATATTTCCTTATTTTCATTTCATTTCCTTTTATTCTACTAAAAATGTGGGGGTGGGGGACGACAGCTTCCTGATACCTCCTTTTTTATATTTGTAAATTTAAGTAAAATTATGTTTGATTCGGGAAAAAAGTGGTTGGGTGGGGGGGCTGGCCCTTCCCTGATGCTATGTGCCTGATGGTTAGGTCTAACTTTGCAAAAAAAGTAGGGGGGCTAAGCCCCCCCCCCCCCTACCCTTTTTGCCCAGCTCCCCCTAATTGTGGGGGGCAAAGCAGCAGGGAGGGGCCAACCCCCCCGGATCCGACGCCTATGATTTGGTAGTAGAAATGGTAGAAGTGGAATATACAAGGAAATCTTCAAAAATGGATCACTCAAGCGTTGAAGCGAGGGGCTGCGTCAAAAACAGTTCGGACCAGAAGTATTTGTTAAGTAACACCCGTTTGATAACGCTAAGGTTTATCACATGGGTTGTATACACCACACGTATGAGATAAAACGATATATCTCTGCTATAACTCGTTATCACTTAAAAATAAATATCTAATAACATTTCAAATTATAACTATCCATATGCAAAAAGTGAAAATGACTATCCTTGAAAAAAGTGTAGTTTGGCAATAAAAGAGATGTTTTGCAGACCAACGGGTACGTGTACTTGTACGTGTAGGTTACAAGTTAGAACTACGCGAATCAGTTCACATAACTTTTCTTGTTTAACAGTAATAAAGTGTACTTGTACTTTTAAATATTTTAAATGTAATTTTTATATTCCCTCCTTTTAATCTGAGTATTGATAGTCACAGTCGAAAACTGAAGAATGCAAGTTTTATTTTTACGCAACAGCGTCGTTTCAAGTAATCTTCTATGTATATTTTGAATAACAGATGATGAAGGGTGATTGCGTATTTTGCAAGAAGCGATAAGTGCATTAAAACCTCTACAACACAATACATTTTAGTGAAACTTTACGTTTCCTTAAACCAGTAGTCGCAATAAATATTACCGCTTTAGAAAAAGAAACACAATTGTTCATAAAATTGTATAATTTCCGATCGTCATCGAGATCTAACGAGAGAAAATGACTGATGTATTATGAATTCAAGATTTTTTTAAACTTTGTTTTTTTTATTTTTGCGCAGATATAGCGCGCACCTGAAATGAGTGATTGTTCCTGTGACAATCACTAAATCGAACACGTCCGATATAGTTTTTTCCCTTAATTCTTTGCAATGAGCTAAGCCAACCATAACAATAGGTGCTAGTTCATATCCGGTAGAGCTGTTCAGCAGGATAGACGCATGCGTGGGGGCAGCGTTAATTAACCCTGCGTGGCATAATACATATATTACATGGCTTCGAGGGCGACATACCAGAATATTTGCCCCGAGTTGACAGGAAAGCCCTGGAGTGTTATGTCGCCCGATGCCGAAGGCAGAGGGCGACATAACACTCCAGGGCTTTCTTGTCACCGAGGGACAAATATTCTGGTATTGTCGCCCGAGAAGACATGTAATATATGTTATATAACATTTTTAAAAATGAAAATCTGTTTAATAATATATTTACCTCATTAACAGGTGTATTTTAATTATTAATGCATCGTCATATCTTACAAATCAATTTTCTTGTAAAATGCCGATCGATGCTTTCAAAATGAAGATAATTTTTCAAATTAAACAATTAAAGTCAGTTTCTCTGAATAGCAGACACTGTCATGACATTTTTATTTTCGAGGAACTGTTTACGTTTGCTTAGCTAAATTTCGAACCCGACGTAATTAGTATGCAGAATTACTGCACGCGAGGGTGATATAACAGTTTCGGGAGGGCAATATAACCATTTCCTGTGAAATATAACTTTTTCCGGGAGGGCAATATAACTATTTCCGGTGTGATTCAGCAATTTTCAGGGCATAGTAATAAAATTATCTCATTTATGACATAACGAGAAAACTTATTCAAAAATGTTATATATTTTAATGTAACATGAGTGAAAGGTGTGCGAGTGTTTGTGTGGTTTATTGTTAAATTATCTATTTTTCTTTCTTTCTTCTTTGGTAAATAATTTAAATTATTTTTGTTTCATTTGAGGATTTCATATTGTTATTTGGAGTGTCTCCGCTCATCCCGTTACAAACATCGAATTCTCAATATTACGTCACAATCACTAAAACTCAATGAAAAATCTCTTATGACGCAATATATACATGTAGCTGCTCTACGTTATCAATATACAAGAAGGGCTGACCTTGCTATAAATGCTAAAATATGCTTTTCAACATTATGTAACATTCACAAATTTCTTTAGGAGATGTCACAGAGCTGTAGTGAATTTTAAAGTTATTAATGACCATCTACAAGAGTTAGTTAATTAAGAAATAAACAGCAAGTTAAAACGTTCACCGGTATATGAACTTGGTTTGTCATGTGATCAAATCCTGTGAAGCCCGCAGGGCTTCTCAGAAGATTTGAGCACGTACCAGTCAAGTTCATATCCCGGTGAACTTTTTAACTTTGCTGTTTATTACTTATAACGAGCGCAGCTAGCGCCGGCAAGCATGCGAGCTCTAACGACAACGCCTGGATAAAGAGAAAATTCGGACTACTGCTACACTTGACATACTGAAAACTGTGTCGTCAGATTCGTATCCACAATTCCGTGTAAATTGCAAATGGCTATCAATGTCATGATCTCACGAGACCAGGTATAATGAATTTTGAGAATGTCATGCAACAAAAGATGAATAAAACATTCTGCTGATTCTATAAAATGGTTTAATACTATTTGTTTTACATTTTTTTTGGTAAAATTGTGTAGAGCATTGTTATTTTGATGTCTTCTCTACTACCGTGACGTCACAGTGTCTAGACTAAGTACTCGACCTCTAGCATATAAATGAAGAGATAGGGGAATCCAACTCTGCACGTTTCTTATGAATCTGATGATGAAATTGTGATCGTTGTTAATCGTAGGGTTTTGCCATCCAGATCGCCACATCGTAAAATATAACTCTTTATACAGTCATGTACATTGGAGCGTAAAATATTATATTTTTGTTCACGTTGATGCATCCATTTGGTAAACCAAGTTTTAAGGTATCCGATCCATAATAGCCCATGTTCAATGAATCGGGATGCATGACAGATATGTATGGGCTTAATACTCAGTATACTTGGACATACTTTTCATGTTTAAGTATCAGTATGTAAGAGTGGAATGTGTCCTAATAATTGACCTTTTCCTGTTATCGAAGAGTTGCTCCCCTTTGCTATTAATCTATAAAATTCAATTCTAAAAAATTCTATACGGTATAAAATTTATCATAAATAGTTTTCCTATTTCTAATGATTAAATGCATCTTTCCATTAGAGCATTTATTGATACTCTTAGTATTTAATTTTTTATTTAAAAAAATGTGCTTGTCCCCATAAACCTTAATGCAATCTTCATTAATTCATTACTGCTTAATGAATGATATTTTTGAAAATTTCTCTCAGTTAATCTTTTTCTACGCTGAAATGCTTTGAATTAATATAAGAGTATTTAAAATCATCACTGTTTAAATTCAATGATAGAATAAAGAAGTACTTCAGAAAGTAAAGAAATTAGAGGGGTTAAAATAGGAGGTGGGTGTCATTTTAGAGACTTGGGTTAATTTGCTGCGGATCGCTATGAGTTGTAAACAAGTTCAATTTTGACCTATAAACGCCATGGGACCATATATATTTTTTGTAATTTTCTGTTAGGGCTTGAAATGAACTTTCAGATTTTACCAAGGATATGTTTGTAAGTAATATAGCAAACTAGCCAGGGGTGTTTAGGTTAGCATTGAGTTCTATGGGAAATGAATTGGTACTCTTTTCCCTATAGAGACCCTATTTTTTTTTTACATGTTTTGTTACTTAAAATTCAAAACAGGTTAATTATTTCATGATGATAAGAACAAATATAATGTTTTATTACACAAGAAGTAAATTTAATACAGAAAATGTAAATTTAAGGATGGGAGTGGCTGTCATTTAAAAAATAAGTGGGGAGGGGGGTTACTGAATGAGTGTAAAGGGTAATATTAGGGTGACCAGGCAAGAATAAAAGCAAAAAATGTGTGTTTTTATGGAAAATTAGATAGAATAATTGTTGATCACCTGTGTTGCACTCCACTTTTGCAGTTCTTTGCTTGTATTTTTATTTTAATTGTATATCGAACATATGAATTTTGAGATAAATCTTGGCTTCATGACCATCTGTTCATAGAATCTGGACCAAAGTTAGGTTTAACTCAGACTTTTTTCTAATACTCTGTTATTTTTTGTGTGCTCCATATTACCATTGAGTTCTTAAAAGTGTCTATAGTTTTTTCAAATTGATTTATCTGATGCTCGCCAATGTCAATTTAATTCATCTGAGTTATTTTTCAGCAGACCATTCATTGTACAGGGATTCCGCAGCTTGATCGAAAGAGTGATTCGGATCAAATACTGCCTCCCATACCTAAACAACATTTTCTCTGTTCTATAGGTTTATATACGGAAACATATTTGCAAATGTAAATATCAGAGTTTGAGCCAGTGAACAAATTATTTACATTCCGATCCGCTTCAATAAGAGTAAAACTGTCCCTGTGCATAAGTTTTGAAGTACATGTATTCTATCATTAAAAAATGTAAGCATATCTGATAGCTGTTTTCTTTTATAAATTAACCTCGAAATGAAGTTGAAAAAAAATAACGACACTCCGCATTTTGACACGAAGTCGATGACAACATCATTATTTTTTTGAAAAGACTAGATGAAACCCATCGCAAGAGCGAGAATTAACACTGTACACATTAATATGGTACAATGCTTAATATTTTGAACCATATTTTTTTTTTCATTTTTGTATATACTTACTCTGATTTTTTTTTTCTTAATTGCTTTCTTAACTTATTCTTTAATATTGAAATAAAAATCCTATTGCATGGCTGGATATTAAGAGGAACGGACAGGGATGAAAAATCTAAACTGAAATGCATGGATAATATATACATGTATGTGGCCTTAATTCTGTTGTTGCAGCTGACTGACAAAATATTTCTTTTTATTTTATATCAAAATATTTAGTGCATCTCTCTTTGAAATTGGTACTTTAGGTCAAATTTCAATATAATTTGTATTACTATAATTGTTTATAATTATAATGTCAAATAAAGGTCTGTTTAAAAAAAAACACAATTGCGGGGGGGGGGGGGGGGGGGGGGGGGATGGGAGGTGGTTAAACTTCACCGTTTTACGCATACATACTTTATCACGTAGAACGCAATCTAATCATTGTTTACAAATTATTGTCCAAGGTTTACTACCAATTTATCGTGGTTTAAACATTTATTTGCATATTTTAAACCAAATTTGTCGGATTCAAAGTATCTGCCCGATGGTTAACTCGCCCTACACTTTCCGCCATGAAGTTTTTTTTTTTTTTTATCTTTTATTAAAATCAATGTCATATTTTCTCACATCAACATTTATCACATAAAGTTTCAACAAGTTAACTATCCTCAAATCTTACAAATAATCACAAAAATCTTGATAAATATTATTTCTTATATAATCAATCTTTCTTAAAACAGTGTTTTGGACATTCAATTTACCTTTTAATACATAAAGAATGTTTTTCTTTGACATTGTTTCATCATCAAATCTACATTTCATCTTATATTTGTATACTGTATATGCAACAAAAGCTATTAAATTGTTTAAAACCAATATTTTTTCGTTGACTTCATTGTAAAATCCAAGTACAATAATTTTCCAAGTAACAGTAAACTTAAGAACTAGTTTTTTCCCAAATAGGTTTGACAATTTCACAATCGTATAGCAAATGTTTTATGTCTTCTTTAAGCTTACAAAAGGTGCATAATGGTGATACATCTTTATTCCATTTACTCACATATACATTATTATTTAATATATCATTTAACAGTTTGTAGTTAAATTCTGCTATTCTTTTCTCATACATATTCTTTATTTTGGACACATATACATTTTTCCATATATACCCTTCCTTAATGTTGAATATTCGCTTCCATTTATTTTCTTGGATAGATTTTTGAAATTTATTATCAATGAATATTGAGTAGTAAAAATTGCTTTTTGTAGATCCTAAAGATTTTGTAACATGATTTTTAAAAAGAACATGTACATCATTTTTTTTTATTTACGTGCTTTGCATATGAACAATCAAATTTTTGTCTAAAGGATTTAACAGCTCTTTTTTAACATAAGATATTCACAAATGATATTTTTCTTTTTAACTAATTTGTTTGAAAAATATGTTATATCATACATTTCCCCCGTTTCATTAAAAATATCTTTAACATATAATATGCCACACCTAAGCCAGTTATAAAAACATAGTGGCTTTGAATCGTATTGAAAAACTTTCCGCCATGAAGTTAATTAGTCAACCCCTTCTGGGCACCTCGTTCTGGAAAGTTCTTACCATCAAAACTAAAATCGCATCATATTGTTCCAGTTTATTTAATATGTTTTACGGTGCTACCGTTGAGGCGAGCGCAGCAAGAATTACACATACCTTGCTAATCTCGGCGAGATTCGTCGAGACTGAAAAATTTTGACGGACGTCTCTTCCGAATCTCAGACCAGTGCCACACAAATTTGCCGCAACTTCGGCCGGTTGTTACGATAGAAATACGTTGAATTGAATCAACTGCCCGCTTCAACTTTTTAGCTCACCTGAGCTGAAAGCTCAAGTGAACTATTCTGATCACATTTTGTCCGTCGTCCGTCTGTCCGTCCGTCTGTCCGTCTGTAAACTTTTTACATTTTGAACTTCTCTAAAACCGCTTGGCCAATTTCAACCAAATTTGGCACAAAGCCTCCTTATGGGAAGACAAATATAAATTGCAGAAATGAAAGACCGATCTTTATTCAAAGCGGAGAAAACCTCGAAACTGTAGAAAAAGGGGGGTGCATTTTTAAAAATCTTCTCTTAAGAACTACTGAGTCAAATTCAACGTAATTTAGCATAAATAATCCTTATGGAAAGGAAAATATAAATTGCAAAAATTATGGGCTAATTCTGTTTCAAATCTGAGTTAGGCTATTACGAAAATAATAATAAAGGAAAGGCGTGTTTCAATCAGTTTATAGCTGCGGGTTCGGTATTCCATACTTCTAAAACGAGGTTCTTTGTTTAAAGCAGCCATGACGTACATGTATGATAAACGGGTCGATCTGACAAAGATGAATTTGTTTGTTGTGCAACAGTTCGCGTGCGAAGGGAATCTTTGAAACATGCAAAATACATTGGTGCCGATTTTGTGAAGTAAATTGAGGTTAAATATTTCAATGCGTTATCAGTTTTCACATATGACAGTGGTGTTAGCTTGTTTTGATTTTCGTTTCGTTTTCATTATTTATGCTTTGTAACCTGGGAACTATCGCCTGTATTTTTTTAATTTTTACGTATCAAATCAAGCATAGACTTCGGTAAATCAGACTGTTGACTGTTTACCTGCGCAAATTAAGCAAAATCTGATGTATTAACAAAGTACTAAATTACAATTCATTCTATCTGTAATTCGGTATGATCTTTTGCGTAATGGTTGATTACTACAATGTGTTTTATTGAGATGCTCAGCATTTTCTCGAGTTTATTCAGTTTAAGTAGAGTTTAATATCGCTGACGGAAATATGTAGGTATATATATGATTCATTTTGAAAAATAAATTGTGCTCTTTATTTGTTATAGTGCATGTTTCTTATGTTTAATTGTTTACAGTTTCTATTTACTAACCATATTTGAGTGTTGAGCTTCGAATTATAAACAAGATACAGAGCTTTGCTCACAATTCTATATTTGTACACAGATCTGAGGCCATTCTTTTTTCTTTTTCTTTTTGTTTGTTTCCATTTTAAATGCTGAATAGGAAATACCAAGTTAATAATCTTAAGCTGAATAATAAACTCATGTGAACAAAATATGACTCAAACCTAGCAGAATTGTGAGCTCTGTATCTTGCTTATAATTCTACGATTGACGCTGAAATTTTGGTTGATAATTAGAAATGTCTCGCTAAACGTGAAATACTTGTACAAAAAATTTAAAGGATGATATGCTGCAACTACTCTCTGGGGCCCCCTCTTTATACAATGAATACTATGAAATCTACATCAATTTTGATAGTCTTTCAGACACGAGTAAATAAAAACGACACCGTTAAAACAGTTTCCATAGTTCTGACACATTTCTGTTACGGGGATAAAGGCATTATCGCTATTCCTAAGAAAATATTACAGCGGAAAATTATCCTGGTTTGTAGCCATTTGTTGTTTTTTAATAAAGATGAAAATAATAGGTGGGCCTTAGTAGAGTGATATAAAATTATGCCTGTCAATACATTGATTTTTATAGCTCTTTAACATGTCAGGTGACAACATTTTTCATTCCAGTGTATTCATCAATCAAGCGTGAGTAAGGTTATAAAAGTCACACGAGTTTACGCCAGGTAAACTACAGTCGTTTAATTATAATGGGGAAGACAAATTAAATTTTTGAATGTTTTTAATTTGAGGATTGAGCGCATCGAGGGGAAATTTTCTTCTTCACATCTATAGGATTTTTTTAAATAAAATACAATAACTATTATAATATATTGTTAAAAGAAATACAAAAACTAGTAAGTAGTTGTGGAAGAAAATGTACCTATATGTTCTCATATATTTTGATCGCATTATAAAGTGGGGGGAGGGGGGGGGCAGAAAAAATATAGGGAATTTGAAGTTAACAGTGTACCCCTACCAAATGTTTAGTTTTATATCTTGCGTAGGATTTTCTTATTCTCGGTAAAAATAGTATTCCATAAAGGTACAATGTCAAAGATTACGTGTATGCAAAAATAAGTGTAAAATTCGAATACTTTACAATATTTATTTTTTGTTATTCTACCGAGGGGCCATATGGCACAATATCTTTTGAACGCCCATTTAAAGTCATTGTTGCTCAGGTGAGCGATGTGGCCCCATGGGCCTCTTGTTACTTTGAACATCCTGTTTACTCCCTATTAACATAAAATGTTAGTTTCCTTTAAGGTTTAAATCCCACAAAATATCAACTTGTTTATTTTTCAATTCATTTCCATATTCATTCGAACCTCCAATGCTGAAGAGTTCCAAAATAAACAAGTTGATATTTGGTGGGATTTAAACCTTTTTACGGTAGGAAACTAACATTTTATGTAATAGGGAGTAAAAAGGATGTTCAAAGTAAAAAGTTGAAGCGGGCAGTTGATTCAATTCAACGTATTTCTATCGTAACAACCGGCCGAAGTTGAGACAAATTTTCCCGATTCACTTTGTGTGGCACTGGTCTGAGATTCGGAAGAGACGTCTGTCAAAATTTTCAGTCTCAACGAATCTCGCTGAGATTAATACCTTGCATCACTGTCAACTTAGTGATAATTTGACAGTTATCATTTAACATCAAAGAATTTTTTTGAGAGAGAGATAAAGAGAGAAAATTATATTATATTTCTAAGTTTTAAAAATTTTCTACAAAATACATAGACTTGCTACCCCTAAACCGTTCTTTACTTTTGGAGAAAATTGATCAGTCTGTAAAATGTAATTTGTGTTTAATTTAGTCAAAAGTGTAAAGTGTAAATACAGTATTATTTTTCTTTTGTACCTTGTTGTTATCTGACTTTTATTTTTTTTTTATTCTTGATTCATAATTTTTTTTACTGAAATTTGTTTATTTTGGCATACATGTACGTTGTATCCGTGCCCCGGTCCCTGTTTGTAGGTGTGTAATTTCTCATTTTCCAATTTAATGGTTAGAAAATATGCAATATCTGAATAGATTTTAACTATTTATTTTTTCTCTGTATTCTTTATTGTTTAGTTCAAAATGACTTTTTTATTTATTAATTTATTTTTTAATTTCCTCCCTACTTATACTTATTGTTTATGCACGCAAAATATGCTTAACTCTTGCTTGTATATATTTAATAGTTATATAATCTCTCTATCAAAATAAAAAAAAACACAAAAAAACCCCCACAAATCATCTAAGGCAGGTATCGAAGTTTAAACTAGCTAGCTACCTGGTATAATACATGTAGCTATAGTACACGCATTACAGATGTTTGATCCACATCTATATAAATTTATCGCGGGAAAACTATAAGCTAGCGCGAGATCACTGTGACGTCACACGTTTAAATCTACATTCATTTGTTTACGTATCTCGACTAAATACGAAGAAATGGAATCATGTAAAAATATCTTGGGTCTCACCAAAGCTTGTGCGCTACTCAAAACGTGTCTTCAAACCTCAAGGCACCGTTAATTACGAGTTAAATGTTAGCCGTTTTTTGCATAGCACCACGGGAAAAAACATTAGAGAGCACTATGGGACGTAGACACAAATTTTTTCTCGATAAATCTGTAGGGTTAGCTCGTTCTTCTTCCCGCGCGCACTGGTTCTTAGAGCTCGCGTTCTTGGTTACCCTGTTCTGGAAAGTTCTATCCCATTCTCTCGCCAGAAAGCGAGTATGTATCAAAAACAGAAATTGCGCAATCAAGAAACGAATTGGCTCATTTTAAAATTCAACATTTGTCAAATCTTAACTTATATGTATACTCTAAATAAGTTCCCATTAAATGTATTCATTCTTTGCGTAATCAGTCAAATTTTTTTCTTTGCAAGCATATATTTTGATGCAAACTACCCATGACTTGTATCCCCCAAAGCTTGTCCACCAACTTACTCTCATTTTTGCTATTTCGGGCTTGTTTAGTGAAAATTAAAGTAGGTTTTTAATTAATTTTACATTAATTATTCAATAAGTATAATTCAATTATAGCTTACGGACATCATCTTACACGTGTTGAAATACCAAAGGTGTGGGCAGTTACTCTTGTGCAGGCATTTTGTAGTTTATTTGCAAAAAGTCTTATTTTAAATGTAAAGATATTATATCAAAATCATCATATATTAAGTGTCATATTTCAATTTGGATGGAAAACCAATTGCAGTATTTTTTAAAATTATTTTTTTCTCTCACAAGAACGCTTTTCTTCATTATGTTTAATTGAAAAGGAGAAGTGATACAAACATTTTTTGAAATAGTCCCTTTTTATGTTATTTTTGATTGAAATTGATATATCTTTAGTAACTCTAACTCATATTATTTTTTTTTTGAAAATCACTGTTGTAAAAGTGGATTGGGTAAAGGAAATGTCAACAACAACACCGTTTTTTTACTTTCAAGTTATTCTATTCATCAGGATGAACACTTAGAGGTTTTGTTGAGTGTACAGTGCTCTTGAAGTTTCTCCTTTACTGTTGTTCATATTATAGTAAGGAGTAAAGAAAGTGGTTTGGTAGAACATTTAATGGAATGGAACGCGCTATGTAGCTTTGTTTGTAAGGAGTTTTATGAAGTTTATTTATCCAATATAAATAAGGTAATTAAAAATTCGTTTTGGTTGGGAACGTTGAAAATATTTAAAACTGACATATGATTTTGAGGAATTTTCTCCTTAGAAAGCAAGCTATGAGTATAAGTTGGATTGCCACTTGCAGAATTGAAACCAAGTTCTTCTAAAATACAATTTATATAAAAAGCCTTACAAAGAAAGACAATGTTGTGTCCTGCTTTGTCAAGAAGGACCAGTAAAAACAGATCGTGTAATCTATTTAGTTCATTTTTCACTTCTATTTTATTAAATATAGAAGGATAAATGGATTTCATATTGCGCTTAATGCGATATTTAACATGTATCAAACACTTTTAATATATTCTGACAACATGTTTAGGTCTTGTTTTTTATATTTGGACCATGCAATTTAAGATGGTTTTGCAAGCTACATTCATACCGTCAATGCATTGTAAATGTCACGGGATTACCTTCCTTAGTTATGATTTCTTGTAACTATATTTGTCTTTGTCGTTTTAAAGTATAACTAAAATGTACCTATAGATATTACCTACACTCAGAACAAGTTTGCTATAACTTTTTTGTGCCTAATTTAATCTAAGTCATTTAAACTATAACTAAATGTACTTATATCGCACTTACAAATATTTCACTATAACTTTTTTGTTCCTAGTTTAAACTTTGTCGTTTTAGAGTATAGTTGTAAAGTACCTATATTACACTAGAAACTTTCACTGCAATTTTTTGTACTTTTTTGGACTTTGTCATTTCTTCGTGTAACTAAACTGTGCCTAATTCAGACTTTTCTTTTTCAATGTATATTTTTATAACTAATATGATATGGACGCTGTAATTTTTGAATGTTTGTTTCACTTTATGTATAACAGGCTTAAACTTTTATCATATTTTTTGTACATCAGTCTGTCACACACTCTCACACATTTGACCCTAACTATAGCTTTTACTGCCTGAATTTTAAGGCTATTATTATTAATACCCTTCTTTAAGAATAATATCTATTTTGAAAACTTTTCAAATTTCCTGCAAGTTTTGGTTTTTTAGCTTGCCTTCCCCTATAATTCACATAACAGCAACAACAACTATTGTGTTTCTGATATTTTTAGCTGTTTCCCTGCACTCTCCTTCAACAGCTAGTACACACTGAAATAAGTGCATGCCCATTAATATGTTGCTAAGTTATCAGTGAAGTTATTTCTTTCATAAATCACTATTTTTCTGTTGTTTTTAATTATTTATTTGGTAACTATGTACCTCGGAAAAGTATTACATAAGCTGTTTGCATGCCTTAAATACTCCCTTTTATATAATTTCTTTACCACACTATCAAATAATTATAACTAAATCAAGATATTCAGGTATGAAGCATCTAAGAGGGGGTTGAGCCCCCCCCCCCTTTTTTTCTATATGTAGTTGTCCCAATTTTTTGGGAGCATGTAACAAAATTGAAGTTAAAGGAAAGGAAATCCCCACCGCCGCAGATTAGGATTTTCATGAATTTGAAGCTATAGGAACAGTACGCCACACACACACACACACACACACACACACACACACACACACACACAC
>WFKH01011581.1:336241-352551 GCA_016163765.1 Magallana hongkongensis
CACACACACACACACACACACACACACACACACACACACACACACACTTTTGAGTGTTTTTGCCTTTGATAACTCAACGAATTGATTTTTTACGCATCATCCAATACATTTAATCGATGTCTATTTTAATATTTAATCATACTACTGATTAAAAAAAAAAGTTAAGTAAAAAGAAATCAATCTTTGAATATTATGAAGTGATAAATTACGGTCGGAGGTTATATGGCAATTTTTATTTCTAATTCTAACCCATTATGTATCTCCAATTTTTTTTAAGAACGTATTTTGACTACCATTTTAAAGATTTCAAGGAAATGAGACATTTTAGTTTACACTTTTATTCTTGTTGACATTTTTCATAAAATCATAAAAATTTCATCAGTCAGAGTATATCACATAATTTTTTCCAGTGTTTCTCATACTGAGTGACATTACAATTCTGTAAAAGTAGATATTTTTCAATAAGTAATCCATCGGTTATTAAGGTAAACAATGCACTCATATCTACTTTGGGTACCGTTTTATATTTACAGGCAGAAATAAACTGTTTCACAACAAATGTAAATAAGTTATGAACTTTGTGAACATTATTATTGTTAAATTTATCAAATAATACACCTATCTTATCAAAAGCTATTGGAAAATTAAACCTTCATAGAAACATTTCTTCAACTGCACACCATAACTCTTTAACATTAGGACATTCATAAAAAAGATGTTCAATGGTTTCAATTTCTACCTTACAAAATGTACAAAGCTGAGTGTCTTTTAGTTTTAATTTTGTTGAAAAGTAGTTCGTTGCAATTATTCTGCGTAATATTTGATATTGTAACAAGTGATATTTAGATTCCTTTGTATACGTAGTTTTAAACGGGAGCTCAAAAATTTTACCACAATCTGAGTCACTAGATCTATAACCTTCTTCATATCATTTAAAAACTGCTTCGATTGTTTCTTCTTTCTTTTTATTATTTTTTAAATATTATACGTATCTTTGCAACCTTTGTTTGCTCTCTTGAAAATTGCAATTGTATTTGTTATGTGTGCTTGTATTTTAATTCTAGCATCTTTAATATTATAAGGACCAATTCTATCTCACACAGCTCTTTTAAGTCCACCATATTCTAAAACGTTTGTGTTTACATGTGAATTATTAAGGGATTCAAGACATGAAATTGCCTTCTGAATCAAAAAGATCAATTATAAATATAAAGCCCGCATTAAAATAACTTTTAAGGAAAGTTGAGTTACTATCAATTCTAATTCGTGGATTATACCATATGTGTTCACTGTGAATGTTTTTATTTTAAGGGCCGAAATGTATAATATCTTCTGCCAGCTACAAAATACCTCTTTCTTAAAACAATCATGCATTGTATTACTAGGTCTGGATAGGAAATCAGTTCCTCTAAGCAATAAATTGTTCACTGTTACATTTAAGCTAGCCTCTAACAAATTAACCCATATAGATTTTGAATGAGTTAGTCTCCTTATCCAGCTAGACTTTAAAGCCTCTCTCTCAAAGTTTTCTATAAAGTCTTTACTTGGATTTGGTAATGTAGGTATTAAATGATTCAATTTTGGAATAATAAGTGATTTTATGACTGCTAACCTTCCTAATATTGTTAGTTTACGTAGTTTACACTGTTTTATTAGTTTTTTTTTTTTAAATATCCTCTAGCTTTGCATTGTAATTTACGTTTATCATTTCATCTTAGCTTACTGAAAATTTTATCCCTTGCAAAGCAATGTTTGTACTGTTCCAATTAGGTTTCAATCTCGAGTGATGAAAAGTTTCTTTTGAAAATATTTTCTCCCTATCCAAACCATCTTGGTCATAGAAAAGTTTATATTTATCCTGATATATCAGCAAAAAAATCCAGTTCTCTAAGCATACCGTCTAGTGTTTCTGGTTATCCATTTGTAAATAAAGATGTGTCATCTGCATATTGTGAAATTTTATATTCAGTATCTCCAATTTTTATGCCTTTAATATTTTTATTATTTCTAATTATTGTTTCTTATATTTCTGCACAGAACAAGAATTAGTAGGGTGATCTTGGATCATCCTGTCTGCACCCTGTTTGTGGGTAAAAACAATCCGATATTATTCCATTTTGAATAATACATGTTTTTATGCTATTATAAAAGGTTTGTATTTAATCTTTTATTGAATTTTCTATATTAAATAGGACCGAGTGTATGGAAAACAAATTCCTATGATATAGAATCAAAGCTTTTTCAAAGTCAATTAACATAAGTAAACCTGGAATATTATTTCTTTCGGTATATATAGTTCATTAGATCATATACTAATCTGAGATTTTCACCTATGGATCTACCTTTAAGGAATCCAGTTTGATCTCTTCTAATTAATGTATCCATGTATAACTTTAACCTATTAGCATTTTTTTATTAGCAATACAGCCTAAAGCAATTTTATAAATAACATTCAAAGGGCATATTGGTCTCCATTTTCTTTAGATACTGTTTTGCCTTACCTAGTTGGATTCTGAAAAATGCTTAACTTGTTTTGAAAAGTTAATGGCATCAATAAATGAACCCAGGTAAAAATAATTGAAGAATTCACAAATAAAACCAACAGGACCAGGGCTTTTATCATTTTTCATATTTCACAGAAAGGATAAAACTTCGTTTTTTGTTAGGGGGGCTTTCAAGACTATTTGACTCATTTTCGCTTAATTTTGGCAAGTTACAAGTATATTCAGTTTGTCATGAATGTCACTTAAATCAATATTTTGCTCTCTTTTTTTGGTATAAATTCTGATAAAAGCAGTTTGTTTCATTTAATATATCAAATTGATCACATAGCATAGATCCGTCATTTTTAACAAGTTTCGGTATTTGTTTATTTATAAAGTTTCTAGACTAAAGTGTAAGGAAATATTTACTGGGTTTTTCTCCTTCATTAATCCACTTTACTTTTGATTGAACACATTGACCTTGAAACTTTTTTCCCCTTATATTCTCTAGCTCTTTCTTTTTAATACTACTAGATGATATCCCGTGCAAGCGCTGGAATTAACTTTTTCATCATTGATATGATACAATGTTAATTGTTGAACCATACATTTTTTTTGTTCATTGTTGTATACACTGTGTTCGATTTTTTCTTTATTGCTTTCTTAACATATTCTTTAAAATTAAAATAAAAAAAACTGTCTGTATGGCTGGATATTTAGAGGAGCGGACAGGTGTGAAAAATCTAAACTGAAATTAAAGTTATTTACATGTGCGTGGCCTTATTTATTTTTGTTGCAGGATTAAAAAACCTTTTTTTTAACTTTTATTTCAAACCAGTGAGTAGGTATTTAGTGCGTGGTATCTCTAAATTTTGATCTTTAGGTCAAATTACATTATTTTTATCAACGTCTCAATTAAGAATTTTAGATAAAAGATGATTTACTTTTTAAAAATTGGGAGAGGGGTCACCCCAACCCCCCATATTCAATTTCTCCGTTTAAGGCATAACACAATCTGTTCACTGATTATTTACAGATTAATGTCTAATGTTTACGACCAATCCGTCGTGGTATAAAAATGTTTGAAATTTTCAAAAAAAGAAAACAAAACAAAACAAAACACCCCCCCCCCCAAAAAAAAAACAACACGCTAGTGTAGGCATATTTGTTTGCATATTT
Source organism: Magallana hongkongensis (assembly GCA_016163765.1). Classification (NCBI taxonomy): domain Eukaryota; kingdom Metazoa; phylum Mollusca; class Bivalvia; order Ostreida; family Ostreidae; genus Magallana; species Magallana hongkongensis. The sequence continues at coordinate 339,904 of WFKH01011581.1, forward strand.
TAAACCAAAGTTGTCAGATTCAAAGTATCTACCCGATGGTTAACTCGCCCTACACTTTCCGCCAGGACGTTAATTAGTCAATCAGCGTTCCTCCCGTTCTGAAAAGTTTTTTCTCTCAAAACTAAAATCTCTTTAAATAATTCCATTTTATTTATTAACTTTTTTTGTATTAACCAGAGATGTCCGATCCAAGGTATCTGTCCGCGATAAATGATGAACTCGTCCTACACTTTTCGCCATGACGTAAATTAGTCAACCCGCGCTCTTAGTTACCCCGTTCTGGAAAGTTCTATCCCATTCTCACACCAGAGGTCGTGCTTCGTAAGCGTTCTATCCATCAACACTAAAATCGCTCATTCAGGAAACGATTTGGCTCATTTTATTTGTTCAATATTTGTCAAATCTTAACTTCTATGTATACTCTAAATAAGTTACCAGTAAATATATTCGTTCTTTGTGTAATCATTCAATATCATTTCATTTCAAGTATATATTTCGATGACTTGGATCCACCAAAGCGTGTCCACCACCTTACTCTCATTTTTGCTATTTCGGGCTTGTTTATCGAAAGTGAAAGAAGGTTTTTGATTAATTTTTCAATAATTACTCATCAGTTAAAATTCAAGTATAGCTTACGGACATCATCCCACATGTGTTGAAATAGCAAAGGTGTAAGCAGTTACTCTGGTGTAGGCATTTTGTAGTTTATTTGCAAAATGTCTTAATTTATAAGTATAGATATTCATTCATGTTCTGATCTGATTTTAGCTCCAAGTTAAGTACATCCTTTTCTAATTATTTTTCTTTTTTATTTGTTTTTTTTTCCTTAAATGCAGCACAAGATATTGATTTGCCTCTAATTTATGTGAGCAGAATATCGAGGAAGGTTTGATCAGTAATTGTAAATTGGATAAGCTCATTGTCTATATTTGGAACATTTTCTCTCTTATATATGGGGCATGCATACTGAAGCTTCAATTTGTTAATGTCGTCATTGATTAAAGTAAAATATTCCTTATCTGTCAATAGAAAATTATTAAATACCCAAAAACCTTTGCCTTTTTTAAAATCACTAGTTTTACAGGATAATATGACTGGTGAATGATCCGAACGGTAACTGTTTTCAGACTTGACTGATAATATCTTGGGTAGCAATGATTCTGATTTTTAAAAAAAATCAAGCCTATCTTGTTTAATAGGGTTTCTTCTTCTCCAGGTAAACATTCTAGAATCTTGATAATTCTCCCTCAAAACATCTTTTAAGTTTAATGTTTTCATTAGATTATTAACTTTTTGTTTAGGTTTAGGGTTATTATGGTTTAGGTAATTCACCGAATCTAATTCTTTGTTTATAAGCAAATTTATAATCAAATTAAAATCACCACCTAATAAAATGTGTTGAGAAGAGTAAATATCTTGGAGGTTATTCAGTATTCGAGTCGCAACCTAAGGTCAAGATCAATGCATCGTTCTTAACAATTGGAAAGTGGAAATCAGTCACCCTGACGGCAAGACAAATAAACTGCTTATTTCATATATGAAATACATTATACTGGGTGAACACTTAGAAGTTTTGTTGAGTGTGTTTATAAGCAGAAAGTGCAGATTATCTACAATAGCATCTAAAATCAAGTAATTTCCATTATCATCTCTGTATTGTTCATGAATTGTTACCTCACAATTGTTATTAAAAAGAATGGCAACCCCTCTAGAATTAGATTTGAAAGAAGTAAAAAAAAGCTTTGTATCCCCATTGTGTTTGTATTAGTTTTTCATCTTCTTGAATAAAGAGTGTATCTTGAATAAAATAGATATTGTAATTTTTAGTTTTTAATGTGATATCTTGCATTTTTCCTATGACAAGAAAAATAAGGTAATAAGTTGAACAGTAGACAAATTAAAGGCAAATCTTTGTTTGATTTTCTCAAAATATTCTGTTTTATAAAAAATTTGGAGTTGGAGTTTTGATAAGTGGATTGAATAAATATTTTTATATAGTCTTAATTTATTTATCTACCATTAAAGAGGGGAAAAAATCAACCTTTTTTAATGCTTAGAAATAGACATTTTATAAACAGGATTATTGGATTGACAGAGGAAAATATGGTCTGAGCTCACTTGAATGTACATTTATTTTGATTATGGTATTTCTTTTAAAAAAAAATCATGTCAAACAAGGGAAACGTTTATGAAACAAAAAAATTGCATGTAATTATACTTATGTAAATAAAGATTTTTAGGGTTTTTTTTTAGCTAACCTGAGCTGAAAGCTCAAGTGAACTTTTCTGATCACTTTTTGTCCGCGTCCGTCTGTTCGTCTCTCTGACTGTTCGTAACTTTTTACATTTTCGACATTCGTTTTAGAACCAATGAACCGATTTTAACCAAACTTGACTCAGGGCATCCTGAGGTAATGGGCATTCAATTTTGTTTAAATAAAAAGTTAGATCCTCTTTAAAGGGTAATATACTTAAAAATCATTGAAAATGTGTTGGTATTTTTCCAAAATCTTCTTCTCTGAAACCGATTGGCTAGAAAAGCTGAAACAGGTTGAAAAGCATCCTTAGGTAGCGTAAATTCAAGTTTTTTCAAACCATGATCCCCAGGGGTAGGATGGGGCCACAATGGGGGGGGGGGTCGAATTTTCATATAGGAATTTATAAGAAAAATCTTTAAAAATCTTCTTCCTAGATACGGATATACCAGAAAAGCCATTATTCGAGTTGAAGCATTCTCAGGTAGGGAAGATTAAAGATTGTTCAAATCATGATCTCGAGGGGTATGATGGGGTAACAATGGGGATCGAATTTTTACATAGGAATATATAGAGAAAAATATTTAAACATTTTCTGAGAAACTGATCAGCCAGAAAAGCTGAAACTGGTGTTAAAGCATCATCGGTTAGAGTAGATTCAAGTTCGTTCAAATCATGATCCTCAGGGGAAGGATGGGACCATAATGCGGGGTCAAATTTTACATATGAATTATATAGAGAAAAATCTTTAAAAAACTTCTTCACAGAAATCGATCAGCCAGAAAAGCTGTTCTTGTGTGGAAGCATCCTCAGGTAAGGAAGATTTAAGTTTTCATTATTATCATCATGCAGAGTTCCATGTTGACCTTTCGTCTTTTTTAAGGTGGGATGGATCATGGGGTTTCTTGTGTGCAACTATACAGGAAACAGTAAAATAATTTTAACAATGCATAAATTGTTAAATGAAATACAGTGTGGGACCTTCAAGTACACGTACAAGTACAGTTTTTATGAGACTGAATTTCATAATGTTGTTTGTAAGCATGCTGCTATTGTTTATTAATTGTGAAAAAGAATGAGTGCTTATTGAATAGAGAGTCAATCTTTTTACATGTATGACAATTTGCTAGGAGTTGCTACATGAACATTTATTTTTTCAAATGAAATATAAAAAATTTGTTTGAGCTTTTTGATTAACACAATCATTTTCAGCAGGGCTAGGTATAAGTGTGATGATTTTTTAAAAATCTTGTTAATTGCTTATACATGTATATACATGTATGTTGTGTGTATGAATAACATTCTGTATTAGAAATACTAGGAAATGGATAAAAACACATTATATTTTAATTTAATTTTGTAACCTAGATTACGATTAAAGTATCAACACTTACTGATTTCAAGTAATTGTCTTATATGATGCTTTTATGATCTTGCATTTTTCGCAATTTATCATATGAGTGATAAAACAAACGAAATATTTGTTTGTCTTATTCTACCTTTGTTTTATTGTTTAAATGTTTTAGTTGATATACATTTTTGTTTATAGATAAATGTGCATCTTTACTCATCAATTTTGTTTTTCGGTTCTATTAAAAATGTGTCAATCATTCTCTCGCTATATTTAAAAAATAAGAAAAATACTAAAACTGATTTTGGAATTTCAAAAATGTATATTGGACGTTTGTTTCCAAGGTGTCCCCTGTATTAAAAACAGGTACATGTAGTTGTCAAACGCTATTGGTAACAAAGCTCTTATACTAAACCTAATAGTGATACCCCCGCAAACGAAGTTTAGGGGGTATATTGAAATCACCTTGTCTGTCTTCCCGTCTGTGTGTCTGTCCGTCTGTCTGTATACGAAATTTTCTCCCCTATAGAATTTTTAACTTTTGCATGGAATAATCTGAAAATTTGTATATCTGTTAAACACGATCTGGATATGTGCAACTGCATTTTTTTCTCCGTATCCTATATTGTACACTGGTGTTAAAACTAAGGGAGGTAATTCTTACAAATTTTATTGATTATTAGAAATTAATAGTAAACACTCTAAAGCAATTATACTTATCTTAATACATACAAATGGAGGGGTTTTTTTACAAATAAAATTCAAAATCATTGATATGATTGAAGTGCTTCGAAACTGTAATATTAAATTTTGTTAAATTAATTAAATTAATTAAATGAATTAATTAAATTAAATTATTTAATGTAATTATTAAATTAAATATTAATGGAAGAATGCAAATTATGATAAATGTTTTGCAAGGTTTATCCAAGTTAACAAAATGTAAGCTCATTAAAGAAAATCATAGTCCTTTGGGATCAACTTTATGAGATATGGAGTTACATTGTACCATAAGAAAAAGTGAGGAAAATTTTGAAACGATTGAATTCATCTGTCAAGACTCACATAAGAAACATAACTTTGAATGGCTATTTTCATTTACTGCAAAGGGAGGTATATTGTCACTGTGAGTTTTTTTCTCTTTAAAAAATGGAAAATAAATATTAGATACAGAAATTTGTAAATGTATTGCATGTGTATTTACAGCGAAGTTCAGACATTTTTGAATTTTCTCTTTTTTTATTAAAAAAAATTGTTACAACCCTAGATTTTTTTTTATCTATGTGTCATAAACCTTTAAAACGCAATTATATATTTAAGTTACTTAAATCAAATTCATGTTTGTCCCATTTGAAATTAGCTTTGCGTGGGTTATTAGTCCCATAAGGACAGTTCTAGTTAAACCTGCCATTTAATTATTATAGAGATTCCAGATCCAATGACCTGCTTTCTAGACTAGAAGAAGCCCACCGGTATAGTCTTTCTTCTGCATTCTTCAATGTCATACAGTTTAAATAACCACACAAATCTATTAGTAAAAATGCATACATTATTATATTTTGATAAGTCTAAACAGACGATGTGAGATAGTCACATGATATATGACTCTTGAAGTCCAAGGTACAGACAGGTAGCGGTGAAGCCTGTTATACGCTAATCTCAGAATGTACCAAAGTACCGAATGCTGACATCAGCAAAAAGGTGATACAAAGTTGTGGGTGCCATAGATTGGAAGAACCTGCGTTTTTAGCTGAAAAAATGAGATAAACATGTGTAATTTAAGGTAAAATCATTAATTTTTTCACATAGAGATGGAATAAATAGGCGTTGCTAGAGATAAGACAAATATGAATAGGGTGGTTTTTTAATTACCGTCGTACGTTGTCATTATGGTATATAAAGGTTAATGAAAAATATGCATCCCGAGTTAATTTTGATATTAACTTTGTCTAAATAAAGCAACACTCTCAGCGTGTCCATTTACTCTTTTTCTTATCATATTTAACGAAATTCAGTTTCTTTGGGTTTCAATTTCTTTAAATTATTGATGCATTTTTACTTTGTATGGCTAATGTATGCTGCATACAATTAAAAAACCAAAGTGGTTGATTCCTACCTTGAACTGTAAGAGAGGTTACTGCAGTCTTTGTGTGGGGACCAGTACTTGTATTGACAAAGGTAACAGAACATCTGTAATCTTTCTCATCCAAAATCTGTACTTCCAGTACTCTCATCACAGCATAAAAAATGTACACATACTCAGAAGTTACAACCAGTATCTCCGCTCTCTCTTTTAAATTCAGGGCGGACGCTGTGTTGGCAAAGGAGTTGTTACCCCATCCAGGGGGTGAAAACGTAGCAATTAATTCATAATTAGATGTTCCTGACTTCTTGGCTTGCCAGGCAATAAGACCAATGGGCACTACATCACCAATATCTAGAATGCATGTACAATTTAAATCCACGGACGATCCTATTGATGCACTGAGCGATGCTGAAGTCTGAACTGTACCACAGTCCTTTCCTATTTCAAAGTATTATAAAATTTGTAACACTTAAACCTTACTGTTACATTAATTTATACACCTGCAATAAAATATATTTTATTAAGAAAAGAGGTGCATAAAAATAGCATAGTGTAGATAATATTATAGGTCGAGAATTCCACATTGCACCTAAGAGAAGTCACATTCCTCTTTCTCCTTTCTACATAAACTATGGTCATGTATTTTTGAAACATGTAAGTATATAATTGAGGAAGGTAGGTATGCTTCGTGCATCAATTAAATGTTGTTCATTACTTTAGAACACCTTTTTATCTAAAATGGTACATGTAACAAAACAATGTGCACATGCATTTGTAGTAATTAATATATAATAATAATAACTAGACGCTCGTTGCGAGCAACGAGAGGTCTTCCGTTTAAATGTACCATAAAGTACACAATAGGGATAGTTGTTCTTTTCTATCATTTCTTAACACTTCATCAAATTCCATTTAACCCTCTATAAGAATTTCAATATATATATAATTGTACTTAAATTATACTTAAAAAGTCGCTATTATTGTGATTTCTGATAAAATTAAATTAGAAATAAGTAAAATCTATCATTTCAAATATAAAATCATAAATCTTAACACGATTCAGGAAGAAAAAATATTCGGCACTCGGGGACTGAGCCCGGGTCTCCTGGGCACAAGTCCACCACTAACGACTGAGCTACGCGGACTCTCACTTCAGGAATTTGGAGTCCAAAATCTCGAGAATAAGTGGATCGATTTTAAAACAAATTTTATATTCTGAAGTTATTAAAGTGTCTCCATCGAAATGAAACATAACAAATTTTCAATTTAAAAAAAATTGAAAAATTGAGGTTTTTTATTTCCTTCTGGTGACGACCTGAAGTGACTGCGGACGTTCGGATATGCAAAGGGCACTGCGGCTGAAGACTTTCTACCATCCCTGAAAATTTGAAAGTTCTGTCTTTCATATTTTTTTAGAAAAATCATGAACAAACAAAAACATAAAATCTTTGATATCTCGGGACCGTAAGTGCCGACCATAAAAAAGGCGTGTAATTTTCTTACAAATTTTGTCATGAGTAAGATCTGAAAATTTCATTAAAATCATCTGAAGCGTTTTTGAGAAAATGTGACAGAAAAAAAAAAAATAATAATAATAGTGAAAAAGAAACAAAGCAATAACAACAAGGTATTCCGTTGGAAACGGAAGACCATAATAATAGTAATAATAAAAGTAGTAATAGCACCTATTATATCAGTCAAAGTAGTATATATAAATAGACAGTTTCAAAAAGCTTTTATACATTATCTGGTAAAATCGTAGTTCATTTTTCACAAAAAGGAAAGCGTTTTTGTAGGGAGGTAGGTCCATCGCCATTACAGAGTCTATATTTTACGTCCCTAGTTTTTTGAAAAGCTATGGGCCAGGTCCACCATGCCGACATAAAATAAGCTGCAATTTAACCAAGAGCGTTTTAAAGAATGAATAATTTCTAGTATTTCCAATACAATGTAGAATTTCCAAGTAAAGTGTATCTCTGAATGCATAGTTTCAAATCACATACAATTTCTTCTGACGTTTCAGCTATATTTTTTAGTCAACAAAACATTTAATATTTGTAAATTTTTAATACAACAAGATATAAAAGTGAACTATACATGGCAGTGGTTTCATTTCTAAAAGAGTAAAACCCAGTAACTACATGTATGTCTTTCGATTTAATATTAAAACCCAAATGATTACTCACTATCTTCCATGTATGTTGTACATTCACACACTTAAAAATAAGGTGGTGTGGATTTTCAACTTTTTCTGTACAAAATTTACACATATAATCACAATTTTATAAATCTTAATTACAAAATAATTATTTGAAAGTAAATTATTTAACAATTTGTAATTAAATTCCGAAATAATTTTGTCTTGTAGAAAAACAATTTTATCAATATTAATGTTTTTCCAATTGCTTTTTAGAATATCAATTCTTTGTTGTATTTTAATAGCATGGTTAGTATTTGAAATTTCTTCTTTATAAACTGATTATAGAAATCTTTTGTTTTGAAGAAAATTGTTTTACCTTTATATAAAACCATCAAGTTTGACTATGTCGGTTGCTTCAAAACAGTTCCAGGGCTTAATTTGTTTTGTAAGTGTTTGCATGTGTTAAAGCATGTGAAAGCTTGGCACATTATCAAACGTAGTAAGTTTTGAAAACATGAGGCACAATAAGGGTCACATAGCTCATCTGAGCAACAACTTGTCTTTTGAAACACATTTATTGCTAACTAGTTTAATTATACATCGCAATACAATGACATGTTAAAATGCATTTAAATTGGACATAGTCACGATATTCCCTCCTTCTTTTCTAATTTTGATACGTACAGTGCTTTACTAAGGCATTTCTAAGAGTCAGCCAAAATTTCAACGCTTGTTGTCAAATTACAAGCGAGAGATACAGAGCTCACAACTCTTTATTATGTAAACAAGGCTCGTGCCATGTTTATGTTTAATGTCTTCTCTGATATAATTTATTTTGACAAATAAAAGTAGATGAAGGAATAAGATAGCGCAAATGCCCTTTTGGTTTAGTCGTAAAATGCAATTTCCAATATAATTTTTCCCAATCAAATCTATTTGATAATGTTATGATACATGTTTGCAAAAGCACAATTTCTAATTATATTCCGTTTGAATATTTTAACGAACGATGAGAAAAAAATTATGCCACAAGTTTTGGTGGTATCGAACCCACAACATAAAAAGCCTAGTCATCTAAGGTTACTTAATATCTGATGTTCTAACCACTGAGCCATTTTAGTCACAACAAAGTGCGTTGTTTAAATGTTTTATCCAATTTTGGCTACGAATTTACTGACTTGTAATATTTTATAAATCGTTCAATTGTTGAGATACAAAATGATACTTTTAATGTAAAGTGGATCATCTCTCCACATTTTTGTTGATTGGAATCGGTTTGTTTTCCATTAGACCGTATTTAGACTATGACAAAAATTTGGAGCACAGACCCACTCTATAAAAGAAAAGGCATTGAAGTTCTAAAAAAGGACACTATTTGGAGGTTTTGATTCGCTTAGCCCAGTTTAAACCAACATACTCCAAGTAATGAACATATTTAAGGATTACAAATTGATGTTATGTTAGATATAAATTTTTTTAAATGACCTTTTTTTAAAAAAAAAATCTAAGTTTTTACGTAAATATTTTAATTTTCCAGTATCTTATCCGTCTTTGTATAGGCATTTCAGGCAGTCTTCTTTCATTTGTTAAAATTAATTATAACAGAAAGGACTTACACCTGAGTTGCTGTATAGAAAAAAAAATTATTTAAAAGAAAATAAAAAGTGACAACAGCAGAAACGTTTGAATTATAGGCATAATAAACTTGCAAATTAAAAAGGAACGAAGCTTTTACCAGTATATGAGAACTATAATGAACAAAACATGACACAATAGCAAAGAACTGTGACTCGCTTATAAATCTACAAATGACTTTAAATATTTAGCTGACCATTAGAAATACTTTGGTTAAGTATAGTACACATAAAAGTTTAAAAATTTGAAAAAATTTGTGATCATGCCCCTTTAAAGAGGCTGGGTGTTTAACAATTAAACCATCATATTTACCTTAAATTTTTGCATATGATATTTTTGGCCATAAACTGATATTAAGTAAAAAAAAATCCAAATATTGTAGCTTTAAAATGTGAGCATTTTCATATCTTTAAACAGAGTTTTTCATATTAAGGAGGTAAATACAGTCTAATAATATATGGAAACAACCATCCAGCCCTCTTAAGTAAATCCACGCATCTTGATCCTAAGTAATAAAATAGTCATTTTTGCAGTATTGCAGTAGATTTCTTCATTTCTAAAGTAGTGAATTATATATCTCTTAAACTTGTATGGTCCAATTTATGGCTATAACGGTATCAAGTAATTTTCCATGCAAACAACTTTTCTTAGAAAGTTATAGACTTTCGCTTATTTACACCAGCAGAATCGGTCTCCTTCCAAAGTTAGAAATTTCAAAGCGAATAAAAATAATTTCTTTATGTGCAAACAAAAAACAAAAAAAAAAAAAATTAAAATGCATCATGGGAATGTTTATATAGGGAACTGTTTGGTTTAGTCCCCCAAACGATTGGGTTTATTCAACCCGCATATTACGTATCGATTGTAAACAAAGCTAACATCAGAAATATTAGTGAACAAACTGTACACAGATTTGATTTTTCATTCGCCAAATCATTATGACGCTTATTTATAGCGATGTCAAAGTAATAATACAATTATACCTGCCTCGACGTCGGGGCAAATTTTAATATGAGGCGAAATAACGCGATACCCTTTTATGTCGTTCGTTTTGTAACCAAAGGATGTTTGTACTTAGCGCCGGGTTTGGGGCCTTTTTGGTCGCTTCTGTTGCGTTTATTTCTTAACCTAATACCACTTTTGTTAAAAATTTTAAAGAGTCTAGTCATTTTCCAACATGAATTAAGATTTTAGACTGTGATACAATAAGCTTATTTTATGTTTTTCTCCTTACAACTTTCGAACAAAAGAGAATTTCGCTTATCTGCCCTTGATCAAACATAAGATTGATATTGATATGCATGAGAGGTGGAGCTGACATTATCAGAATGGTACTAAAATTAGACTAGCATAAATAACAATGCCATGCATAAAAATTTATGTGATCACTCTTTCACCATAACCCTATCTATTCTATATGGTACATGTATACTATTTACTATGGTTTCAACAATTAGACCACGCCCATGTAAGTACAGAAGACTTTAAATCAATGCTTGACAACTTAACGTGTTCGAAAACATTGTCCTAGTTAGCACATAACATGCTACCTTACACACCCCTGCGAATGTTATTGTCATTTAAATTTAGACCACGTGGTTTTGTTTGACCCTTTCAGTTTCGCAGTAAAAATCGTGCCTCGTGTTTATAGTCTATTTCCTAGAATCTAGGTACTTGTAGTCAAATATAAAACTAAACGTTTATTGATTTTAAACGTTATCCTCATTAATTGGTGGATAAAATGAGTTCTAGAAATAAATGTGACAAGAGAAAATATAGGGTTTTTTTCTGCTGCTGCAACAATTAACATGCTTCGTAGCGATCCCCCCTAAGGATTAATTTTCGGTCTGCGACTGACCTATAGTAATAGCATCAATAGTGAAACAGACTATACTATTTTATGCAGAATGTTCCTTGAAAATGGCTCGATATACTATGTTTTTATACAAAACAGACATCCATTCTTTTTTAAAAAGCATGGTATTGCACACTAAAAGCATCAAACATGGCTATGATTTTATTAAGCAACCCAATGTTTATATTTTCAACCACGTTAAGAGTGGTTAAACACGAACGATAACTCTATTCTAAATATCATCGTTTAGTTTAAATAACCGCTAGATGATGAAATAAGACATATATCTTAATAGATTTTCATGTTTTAACATAAAGTAGGAAATGATATGAAAAAAGATCAATACTTACGTATTTTGAGAATATTATCCGAACACTTATACTTCCGCTCGAAATTTCATAGAAACTAAACAAATCTCTGGGAAGTCTCGATTCATTCGACTTTCATTCGAGCACCTCTGGATTTATTACATACTTAACAACGATAAAGAAAACATTCCGAACACATTAGCAGGGGTGTTACACGTCACGTGATAGAATTTTGTATTCACAAAGTTACCTGAGGTGAGAAATCACGTGGTGGATTATAATATTCAACATGCATCAATCAACCCTTGGTTACAACAGGGAAAGCGAAAGTAAGAAGAAGCAGTTTTTTTCTCATTTTAACCATGAGCGCATGTTTGTCTATTAATCTCCCTTTGACATAACTTTGATAACTACTGTTAAACGGAGAACAATAGAAAAACCTGCGCTGACTATGTATGAAGTCAGTATAAAAGTGGGCGTCCTCATTATCGTATGGAGATTCAAGAAATCGTGATGACCTTCGCCTATGAAAACAAATTCGTACTGGTAACAACATACTTTTATTTAACGCAATTACGTAAAGTTGCAGTTTAGATGTTGACCATTTCTGCAATTGAAAGAAAAATTCTTCTTTTAAAAGTTTATTTTCTCGCAAATATCGCATGTCCTTACAGTACCGTCAACGCGGATCCCGTATTTAACCGCGCTCCCCCCGCGGTTAATTAATCCTTTCCGCGTTACACCATCGTGGTTAATTCATCGCGGTCCTCGCTGCAGCCATGTTTAAACCGCGGCGGTGTGACCTACCGTTGAACAAGGTAATCAGAGATTTAATTTTACCTGTACGCTATTAGACAATAAGACGGCCACCTAACATTAAGAGTCATTCTTTACTGGTCATGTCCGATGTATTGCTTCATTTCACATTAAATGATTACATATTAAATGCACAAAACTCCTTATTAGTTATTTTAGAGAAATTTTAATTAAAGAATCATCTGCACCCATTACAGTTTTCA
>WFKH01011581.1:357551-385076 GCA_016163765.1 Magallana hongkongensis
AATTTAAAAAAAAAATCAACCTGAAAAAAATTGATTTTTAATATTATTTGAAAGTAGTCTGTACATGTATTATAGTCTGTCCCAAGATATTTATGCAGCACATTTGGACGATTTTTAATAAAAATACACATACCTGTGAAAGAAGTGCAATTAAAATAGTTGAAAGGGATAATTTCCAAGATAATTTCATTGACACATTATTATCTTTCACTCAGAAAAATTCACAGGAACAAAAACAGATTCCTTACGGAGATTTATAATGGGGAATGTTTACATCTTTTCTCCATTCGGAATACACTCGGAATACATCGCGCAATTTTTCAACGTTATCATCCGGGCTTACTGCAATACAAAATCCCCGTAGACATCACATTTTTTAGCATTGTATTGGAACCTGATAAGCTAACAGGGGCGTTTCGACTGAGAAATCTTGGAAATTTTTCATACTTTTGAATGAACATCGTTTGAACCCTGAGGTATTTATAAATATCAAGCAATTAAGCAAAATCTGAATTCAGGATATCTTGGGACAGACTATAATAAAAATATGAGATCTTATTGTTTTACCAAACATGTAGCTACAGAACCGGAATTTCCTCAGCTTTTAAGATTAACTGCTCCAAAACATTTACTAGCATTTGAAGTTTTCAACTGCATTAAAAATGTCGACTTTAACAAATGTTTTAATTTTTTCGTCTTTAAACATGCATAAAAACCGAAACAAAAAAGCAGAGGAGTTCCGCAAAGGGTGTGATACGAATCCGTATCAGCCCTAGGGCTGATAACCTGTATGAGCCCCGGAGGCCGATACGAGTTTTGTAAAGTCATCTGTATCACATATGCAAAAATATTACTAAGCATGTAATAAATATATATATTTATTACATAATTGATTATTCTTTAAACATCAAAATAATTTTATTTTCAATTTCTTAGAAAAAAAAAATAAAATTTCAATAAAAATCTTGGGAAATAGAAAAAAATGAAATAAACTTTTTGAAGAGGTCAAATTTGTAGCAATGCCAAACGTTGAGGCCAGGCAAAATTTGGGGCAAAACCAAGAGACTAAGTCATATCAGACCAGTTGTAGGGTATGCCGGAAAAATACTGAGCTGGAATGACTAAGTGTAATAATTGTTCTCTCAATTTTCGCAAACGCACTTTACATAATCATATTTTGATTTTGCCACTTTGACAGGTTTGATGATGTTAGACCCTTGCCTCTTCTTTAACATTAACCATAATTTGATCTAAATAGTGCAGTCATCAATTTTTGTTTAATTTAGTGAAAATCTTACCTTTAAAATATATCGTCGATAGAAATAGAATGAATAAACAACGTTGAAGTAAGTACATGGCTTTTGAAACTGATGAAGATTTTGACATCAAGTAGTTCTGTCAGTGTCGAACTTTTTTAAAACACTGAACGCCACCTTGATTCACTTCCTAAATAACGCCCTGCATTCACTTTGGCAAGTATGACCAGGTGATACCAATCGAGTTGAGTACGCGGGTTTTGAGTATTATTTAAAGCCGTCACAGTATGTCTACATGGCAAATCGTAAACAAGTAAAGATAAGGTGAGCATAGAAAGAAACATGAAACTGGCCGCTATTGTTGAGAACGATATAGTTACATTAAACGGGATATGTAATATAATATTTCTTCAACACTCTTTTATTGAAAAAGGATGGCATTTAATCCTAACTTTTATTTTCTTCTATCTTTATAATGCTGTTGATGTCAACCAGGAACTTTTCCCCTGATAAACTGGGACAACACGAGACTAAAATAAGCAAAATTCAACCAACAGCGTCATTCTCAAGCGTTGGAGCAAATTTTGAGAAAGAAAAACACAAATCGCTTATTCTTATAGAATAGACCCCTTCACATTTACTGCTCCCTTGCAAGGAAATTGGTAAACTTTGCAAAAAAGCTTCTGCAAAAGAGCAGTACTACAGTTACCGTGAATATGTTATTATAAGCATATCGTTTTATGTTTATAATATTGCAACAGGTAAACCATATGTTCGTTCAAAATAACTTTCAAATATTAAACAAATAACCAGATAAATCAAGTTTTCTTTATTGCTTTTTATCTGCATACGTCAATAAATTAAAAACAAATTCATTTTATTTGAAATAAAAAAAAAATAAAACAGCTAAAAATAAATTAAAAAAGGGCAGAAATCATATCACGTAATTAAAGGTAATAATTTGATGTTAAAAGTGTTAAAGATCAACAAGGAATTTATAAAATGTCTCGAAGTTTTACTTAAATTACAATAAAAGTGAATGAACACAATTTTTTTTTATAAATTAAGAAAATGAAAAATAGTATGGTGGCATATTCTTGCCACCCATATGCAAGATAAATTTTGTTGACTAGCAAGTTATTTTCTAAAGAATTTGTTTTTGTGTAGAAAAATTACTTACTAACGCAAGTATCTGACGCAAGTTATATATTTTTTCAGCAATGTTGTTTTATGTAGATACCTAAGTGCTCGCATTTTATTTATTTATTATTTTGCCACATGACTTCTTCTATAGTCATTTTCAGAAAAAAGAACAATCGTTCGTATCAAGCTTTTTATAAAGTCAATGTATTTTTTTTAATAAAAGCTATGACGTATTTTCACTGTTAAAACTACAAAAAATAATTTTTAGGATATATTCTGTATTTTAAACGTATAATTCTTCTTGGGAGCAATATTATCTGTTGGATTGAGTTCAACACCTGGAAATGACAAGTGGGCCAGGTGGTAGGAACAGTCATTCACAAAAACAGGTTACAATGTCTGCTTTCATTTCAAACGCATATAGTTTGTTTTCTGTTTATGGTATTTCATTGTATAAACATTCGAAATATTTCAGATAAAAAAACCAAAACAATTATTCTTAATCATTATAATTTGATTTAAAACAAGAGCTTTAATTGCTTCGAAATAGCAAACAATGACAAAATGACAACAGAAATTGTCACAGCATAAATTGGACCTGACTAAAGGATGCATGTTTTATAAGTAAATACAATTAGATGTAAAATTTGTAACGTGCTTAATTTTGTCCGAGGTCTTAGTTTGCGTACAATGAACTAGAGTACCAAAATATAGAATAATGGCATCAGCAAAACGGTAATAAAGAGTTGTGAGATCCAAAAATAGGTAGGACTTGAGTGACTGGTTTGACTGGCTGAATAATGAGAAAGAGAGCTATTCAAGAGTATCATCATCCACAAAATCGACCTGATATCCAGATAACGACCGAATACAGAGCAATACCCTGTAATAATACATTTTCACTCTGCACATTTAAGTTGCCTTGACAGAATTAACAATTATTATGAAGTACAATTTGCGAAGTTTTTTCCATTTTTTTACATCCACGCATTTCAAATTCAAATTATGAATCTTGATTAACACACTTCATACATATTTTATCACCTATTTGAAGCTTCTGATTTTTAGTTTAGAAACTGAACGCATCTATAGTTACCTATATAAAGCTCATTGTTGAACGCTTTTCCATTGCATCCATTGAAGGCTGTACATGTGTATGTCCCTGTGTCTGTTTCTTGTAGATTGTTCAAACTGAGGACTCCATTGTTTGATGACAACTCTGTTATATTTTCACCTGAATTGGCCTTGAACGTCCAAACATATTTGTTGATGTCTTTACTAGTGGAAGGACTTGGATTACTTCGAGGAACACATGTCAGCTTCACAAAAGAGCCCACAAAATAGTTGGAATTTGCAATATGTGGATTTGTAGTTGTTTTTGAAACACCAATTTTTTCTGTCAGTACAAAAACAACCGGCGTATGTAATATAATACAAAACACGAAATGAATGTAAAGTGTAAAATGTGGTGGAGGGCTGACAGAAAAATTATTTCTTATTTTTCTATGGACAATGTTTTTTGTCTGTTGTTTTACTTAAAGAACTTTACCATTTATTGGCAATCATTGAGCAAACAAATACTAAATAGATTAGTACAAGAAATGTGAGTCATATACCGGTTCTCAAGTGTATGTCTGACATTTCACAACTTACGTATAAATTTTATGATGCTTAGTAGAAATTATATATTTTAAACTTGTTTTTATTTGTTCATTTTTTAAAACAATTTTCACTTCAACCATAGATTTGTTTTGCATGAATTGAAACTAATAGTAGACATTGACTAATGGCAATAAAACAATTAAGTAAAAAGACTTATAGTCATCATAAATAAACAAAACATAGATATTGTCGAGAAAATTTAGCTAAAAGAAGACATTCACTTTAAAGACAATATCTCAAAAACTTTTGAGACCATTTCTAGCTTTAATGTCTTACGCACGGAAATAACCAATCAAAATGAATTTAATTGTAGTTCCATATAGAGACAATTCCTTTTCTTTCTTCCTTTTTGGCACAATTTTTTAGGCCGATATTACTGAATATGGGCTCATTTGCTAGGGAAATTATTACTTTATTGAAATTTTCACACGGAATTAAATGGAACTATTTTTTAAATGCGCATGATGCAACTTCATGGATGGTGTTGAGTCTGTTTGTCAACATGTGAAACGAACGTATATTTTGGGGGTAGGTATGGACTATGGTATGTTTATTATCAATTATCTCTCTTAGAAGCCGCATAAGGCGTTATTTTCTTGATCTCAAATATTTCTTAAAAATTTAACAGTAACTTCTCTTTAATGAATAATATGCTGAGAATATAGTTAATTAATTAACTTAATTAAAGCTATATAGTAACATATAGTGAAATTAACTCTTGTTTGCGACCCTATAGTTAGTCAATTTCTTACTTACATTAGATTTTACCTATTAAATACATGTTTAATTTACAAAAGACATTGATTCTAGCAGTATCTTGGCGAGACGAGTGCACAATATTCTCATACTGTCTTGACCCCGATATCTTAGCTTGCCATGCAATAAAACCAATGTGCACTGAATCACTAGAACCTAATGTATAGTTACAAATTAAACCCACAGGAGATCCTAGTGTTGCGCGGAGTATTGCTGATGTTTGAACTGTTCCACGATCTCCTCCTAAATTGAAATGATAACAGTAAACCGTATTGTTAATACACGCATTTTCATGAAACGCATAAACGTAATGTATTACATCCCAACACGAAGACACTGGTGCACGAAAACTGCCTTTTGCAACAAATATTTTGGTACAAGTATTCCTCCCTGCATATTCACATTCTTCTTTTTATTTTGTTAAACCATGTACAAATATCAAGGGCAGATGGCATTGTTTCTAAGCAAAATAAACACCGCTAATTTAAAAAAAAATATTGAACTAGATGATATCCCGCGCAAGCGGGAATTCACTTTTTACACATAAATATGATACAGTGTTAATATATTGAACCATATTTTTTTGTACTGTGTCCGATTTTTTCTTAATTGCTTAATTTCTTAACCTATTCTATAAAATTAAAATAAAATACTATCTGCATGGCTGGATATTTAGAGGAGCTGACAGGGGTGAAAAATCTAACTTCAAATTAATGTTATATACATTTGTACATGTACGCGGCCTTCATTCTTCTTGTTGCAGGATTGAAAAACCTTTTTTTAATTTTATTTCAAACCAGTGAGTAGGTATTTATTGCGTCGTATCTCTAAAATTTGTTCTTTAGGTCAAATTACATTATAATTTTTATCACCGTCCCAAAAAAGAATTTCAGATAAAAGATTTTTTTTAAATGGGGAGGAGGGGGTGGTCACCCTCCCCTTTTTCAATTTCTTCATTGTATGAATAACACAGTCTGTTCATTGTTTACAAATTAATGTCTAAGATCTACTACATAAGTCTGTAGCTGCGCAGTTCGAGAGCTGTTTTAAGTGATTAAAAATGCATTGTCCTGTTCTTGTATGCATAATTTGCATACAAAACAACATGTAGAATCTCATATTTATTACTTTTATATCTTTTGGCAACAGTTTTGGACATTTTCCGGCAGAACAAGCCAATTCAAGAAATGACATTCTTATCCTAAACTGTACAAGATGGCTGCACATCCCCCTTAATTGGTCAACCCGCGTTCATGAGGCATCCCGTTTTGAAAAAAAAAATTCCATCAAAACTAAAATCGCTTTAAATTATTCCATTTCATTAATCAACTTTTTTATATAAACCAGAGATGTCCGATCCAAGGTATCTGTTCGCGATGCATGATGACCTCGTCCTACACTTTTTGCCATGACGTTAATTAGTCAACCCACGTTCTTGGTTACTCCGTTCTGGAAAGTTCTATTCCTTTCTCTCATCAGAAGTCGTGCTTCGCAATCGTTCTATCAATCAAAACTAAAATCGTGCATTCAAGGAACGAATTGACTCATTTTATTTTTTCAACATTTGTCAAATCTTAACTTCTATGTTTACTTTAAATATGTTACCAGTATTCGTTCTTTACGTAATCATTCAAAATTATTTCATTCCAAGTATCTATTTTGATGCAAACTACCCCTGACTTAGATCCGCTAAAGTGTGTCCACCTCTTTCCACTCATTTTTGCTATATAGGGCTTGTTTATCGAAAATGAAAGTAGGTTTTTGATTAATTCGCAATAATTACTTATTAGTTAAAATTCAATTATAGCTTACGAACATCATCTTTCAGGTGTTGAAATACCAATAGTGTATCGTTGTAAGCAGTTATTCTGGTGTAGGCTTTTTGTAGTTTATTTGCAATATGTCTTAATTTATAAGTATGGATTATTTCAATACATACTAGTATATAATCAGGGAAACATTTTTCGGTTAATATTTGTTAAAAATGCAGTATTTTGCATCAATTTAAGATTGAAAGCCTACCATGGAATGTCAAACTATATATTTATTATTTTTTGTGAATTTGAAGAACTTTTTCACAAATATTGAATAAATTTACTGTAATTTAAAGAATCTGCATGAAACAAGTGATTTTGGTATGGGCATTTTACGCAATCACACACAAAAGATCTCAACACAAAACATGATGTAATGGTCTTCTCTATAGGAGACCTTGTGTTCATATATATTTTGTGACAATGAATGTGATTGGGCCAATATTGCATCGTATATTGATAACCAAATTACTCGATCATGCTTCTTTCTAACGAATAAAGATGTTAATGGACACATTGCTTTATTGCATAAATCATCAATAGTTTAAATGTCACAGACCCAATAATATTACATAGAAGAAGCTAGATTATAAATAGTTTGCTGGTTCGTCCGTCCGCGGCACTACCTTTTTGATATGGAACTAATGAGCCAATTTCAAACAATGTTGGAACGAAGAATCTTTAAATAAGGGGCATTCAAGATTTTTTTTGAAAGGGCGCACAAGATGATAAGGATGTTAAGAAATAGTGTTCGGCGTTGTAAAGCATTGTTTTATAACAAAATTGCTAGTAATATCACAACCATTTTCTAGGATTCCTAATGTTATACAAATACAGTCATCTGGGTCAAGTAGGGGCAACAATGAGGGGGTCAAAATTCACGATAAAGTAAATAGAAACGAAAGAAATGGGTCCACAGAACTTGAATAAGCTTCAATGGTCAATTGAGATCACCTGATACGAACAGAGTTACAGCTCTGAACCGACAAAAAAGTTAACGGGGTTACAGCTCTCAATGCTGTCTGTGGTATTACCATTATACCATATACTATTGGGGTTAGCGTTCAGAACAGTAACACCAGGTTTGCGGAAAACCTCGGTCTTATAACTAAACTAATTTAATATATCGTTCTACTTTTATTCGTATCGTATCAATATTGTTTTTGTAACATTATTAATAAACATATTTTACATGCATATATCAATAAGGCCATATATCTTTTTATGGCTTTTAAAAAACCACTGCTTCTGCACAATTTAATGCTCAATATTTTTTTTTTTACTATTTTATTGAAAATTATATATAGTTATAATAATAAGATACTATTATTAATATTCATTTCAAAATTAATCTTTAACTTGTTACTTTGTTTTGTTTCGTTTTTGTTTAAATTTGTTTGTAGAGTAGACCTGTAACATTAGCCTAATGGTCGCATTCACACCCCCCCCCCCCATTGATAAATCTTTTTGTCATGTTTATGATGCAATGCCAGATGCTCGACCACCACCCGTGTTCACTTTGATCTATTTGATACTTACATGTATATGATAGAAATATAATAAACTAAATTTATGACCGGATTGTTATGATTTGTCACGTGATAAATTGATGACCGGTTGATTCCTACAAGTAGCCTCATCACCTTCGCCATTTTTATCATCGCACGTGCGCTTTCACAAAGACAACAGAAGAGATCGAGTGACTTCTATATCTATTGAAGAAAAATTAAGGATGGAGAGGGTAAGTGTAAAACATTTGTTTTTAAGAAACTTATGGATAGTTAAATAGGTAGAAAAGGGGGGGGGGGGTGATTTCCATTTCATTTTCTATAGCTCTGCTCCTAGCCTCATAATATATTTTGCAAACACATTCAGTATTTATAAATATAATCATAAATTTATATTTTTCCATTTCATATGTATATAAACTGAGAGGAATCTTGTACACTGAAGGCCCGAAGAAAAATCGGGGGTGGGGGGGGGGTGTTACGTAGGCATCAGAGAATGCATTGCTATATAGGCAAAAAAGGTTAGTTATCAGGGGACACATCAGTAGTAAATTTACTACATGTCAGCAAACTTATCTAAAAGGGGGCAACCCCCTTTCCAAAGTCAAATATTCTTCAGCTGTTTTGCATGTAGATGGCATATACCCCTTCTGCTTTTTTTACCGGGGTGGGGTGGTGGTGGTTTCCTGCTCTGAGGAATGTAGGACTAAATTTTAAGACATTATGAATGTGTACATATATTTTTGAATTGACCATTTAAAAAGTATTACAGTTCACAGTTAGTGTTTATTCACCAACCAAGGGCCCTCAGGGGGCGTATATCCCATTAAAAAAAATAATATCATGATTATAACAAATAATGAATAAAATAATAGCCTAGAATGTCCAGGTTCATATTACAAGCAACCATATGCAAAATGATTCATCAATACAATGAAATATATGTGCAAGATTTACACAGGTAAGGTGGGAACATAGTAAATGATCAAAGTGTCACATAGGAGTATAATATAGATTTTATACACTTATCCACTGATTGTGAGTGGGGTATAGTTCTTTTATCAACCTCCACAGAAACTAATGTATACAAGGTTATTCTCCCGCCATGTTAATTTCGCCTTTTTAAAAAATTGCGAAAGTTTTGCCCACTTTTAAATACACCCAAAAACAGTTGTTTCAATAGAGAGAATACTTTTATTCTGTATTCACCCAGTTTTAAATTTGCCCACTGACAATGAAGATGAAAGGGGCGGAAATAAAATGGGGGCAAGTATTTTGCTGTATACAGTATTTCCTTAGGTCTTGCCCTGGGTCCTGGCAGACGGGGGCTCAAGGATTACCGAAAATAAATGTTTTATTAAAGCCACAATAAAAGGTTTTAACCATACCATCCTAATACACCTAATCAATTGCTAGAATTTTTTTCTAGTCTTATTGCTTGCTCTTATTTTCATTAAAGTTTGTGTACCTCTTTTTCAATGTTTTAGCAAAAGAGGACAGAATTTACACCAGAACAAGTGAAGATGCTGGAGGAGGCCTATGAGCAGGGTTTGAGGAAGGGAAAGACCTGATTGAGTGGTCGTCAGGAGTTGGCAGGGAAATTAAATTTAACAGAAGTTCAAGTCAAGGTATTTTCTTCATACGTTTATTGTTTTCTTTTAAATAACAGTCATGTAATTGCCTTAAATTGATTAAATGCTCTAGGTTCATCCATATTGTTTTCAAAAGAAGTCACATAGCAATGCCCACTAAACTCAAAGCCAAAGGCTCGACTGAGGTTTTCTGAATGTTGTCTGTTATTGTTGTTATAAACTTGTCACAATCTAACTTTGTTCTCAAGAACCATTGAGTCAATTTTAATGAAAATCGACAAAAAGCATGCATTTTCTCTCTTAAGTCGTTTTTATAGCTAATGACGTCATGTTACTGCAAACTTGAGCTGACATGACATGACATGACGGAAGAGTGTCATCGTGGTCATAAATTTTACATTCATGTCTTGTGACATGTAAAAAGTATTTTCAGAGTTGTCAAAAACTGTCGGCCCTGTCAGCAAGGCTGGTTAAAATTTGTCTTGACCGATAACTTTATGGAAATCATCGTTCCAAATGACAGATTAAAAAAGTCGGATATGATGCTAATTTTATCAGTCGGGATCTGAATACAGAGGTGAAGGTCATAAACAGTAATGGCGGCAATGTCGATCGAGTTTGTAGAAAAGAAAAGTCACAAAAACGGGCAAATTAAAAATATTTTATGAGAACACCAATGGTCTTTGAGAGTTCAAAGCTATGATACAGTACGTATTTCAATATTACAGTTCATCCACACCCGGTCGGCTTATCAGCCATGTTGGAACTTGGGGAGACCCTGGGGGTCTTCAATATTCAAGTTTTTTAAACAAGCGTTGATGTTGCAGTAGTTAGAATGTAGTAAAGACAGAGAGTGTCAGTGAGAGAGTTGTAAATGATGTCAACTCATGATCAGAAAATAAAAAAATGAATTATAAATTCAATTTGATTATAAAAGTAAGGGTAAAATGAACAGACTGATAATCAGAGGCACTGGACATGGATATTTATGAAATCATACTCATAACATATAAAATCATTTCTTTGATGCATATTTTTCTTTAATTACAATTTATTTACAATAATACATGTTTTTGGGTTGACAGAACATTGTCTGGTCTGACAGAACCTTTCACTGTGTCAGACTAAACGTCTGACAGTGATGAAAAATTTCGACAGCTCTTTGTAACAGGGATTTTGTTTGAAAAAAACGACATCAATCAACCAAACTTGTTGTAAATTTATTAAGACCCGACACTCTAGACCACATTATGAGTACACGTTATACAATGATATTGTTATTATGGATGCATAGAGTGTTTCGGCGGTTTTTAATAGAGTTATGATTTTTAACTCTTAAGGCCCGCCTCATCAGGGGTCTACCTATTATGATTTTTACATTATTGTAATCGTGATTGAATTATCATTTCGCCGATATTCTTGTGTTTACTGTAGGCGATTATAGGTTCCTTGGTAAATAATTCTTTGCATATTTCATCATTTTTAAGGACATTCCAGTATTTCAGGATGCGCTTTTTGAGACCCTTAAAATGTGGGTTGTACTTGGTTATCATGACATTTGGTTGTCGTTGTTTGCATTTCAGATCTGTTTTCACCAAGAACTTTTTTCTATTTGTGTTTTCCATTGTACGAATAATGGGATCTATTTCTTTATCAGAGTAACCTCTCTTTGATAGGTGTGTCTTGAAATCCGTTAGAATTGTAGATAGAATACAAGGATCACTGGTATTTCTTGTATGTCTGATGCATTCGCCTTTTATAAACCCTTTAAAGACAGAAGGGCTGTGGGTGCTTTTTCTGTGTAGATATTGAAAATTGTTTGTTGGTTTTACATATGACTTGATATCAAGTATGTTATTTTCCTGAAACCTTATGCCTTTGTATATAGTAGTGTCCAGAAAATTGACGCTTTTTTCTGAGATTTCATACGTGAATTTCAGGTGTTCGTGACATGTATTGCCGATGTCAAAAAATTGTAGAATTTCATTTTGTGTACCGTTGAAGGCTATAAAACCATCGTCTCTAAATCGCCCGTGGTAAAGAACTCGATTGGCGAATTTGAATTTTGACATTATATAGTTGGTGATTTGATACATTCTTGTATCTGAAATTTCTGGAGATGGTATTGCACCCATACTGCATCCTATGATTTGTTTAAAATATTTTCCATTGAACTCAAAGTAATTGTTTTCTAAGACGCACTTCAATAAGAAGATAAGATCTTCGGTCTCTGGATAAGGAATGTCGATTTATGGTTTGTTGTTGGACATTCATTATGATCTTCCCTTCTAATGCAAGTTTCCGATGAACTTTCATGGGGGACATACATATCATTCTAATTTTTAAATTATAAAATACACATATAAATCCCAAGGAATACTCATGCAAATTAAATTTCACATTTTTTGATACAAAAAATAACATTTAAAGAAAGACAGTTCATAAACATGTACAAAAAAATAGCAAATGGCGATGGTTACTTACTTTCCAAACACATGGCTTGTGAAAAAGAACCACACTGTGGATTTGTGTGCAGCATTCTTCACAATAGTGGGCTGTTGGTCCACAATCTGGGCAGTGAATGATGTGCATTGTCTCCTTGCCACAAAAACAACATTCCCATGTTGATGGGCACATTTCCTCTACCCTAGCCCGGAACATTGAAGGCTGTATTGTTTCCCATCCTTCACGTTCTTTAGTCTTCCTGGATACATAAGTCCTTACATCTATTTTTCAAAATGAAATTATCAAAATATAAACAAGTCTGTAATACTAACAATTTGCTTTTCATCATGCTTATCACTGATACTTTGTTGCTTAAGCAAGTGTGGCAATTACCTTCCTGAACAACTGAAGTTGTTGGCTGATCCCATAGTTCCTCTGTGACAACTTTCTTTGGTTTCTTGGGAACTGAACATTTCGGCTCCAACTTTACAATTTCAATTTCTTTTCTCTCTTCCTTGTACTTAATTACTTTAATTTTCTGTACAAATTTTTTACTCCTTAGTGACATCTTTGCTTCTAAGTGGCATATCTAAACATTAAAACATGAAAAATACCAAAAAATGCTTTTAATCATAATACACTTACGTAATACATTATTAATCACTCTCCATCTAAAACTGTGTTTTTAAAAAATGCATACTTATGCTATAAAAATAACAAGGCCTGCAACTAGCCCCCATTGCAATTCTCTGAAGTAAGAAAAGTTTATGTCTACCTTAGTTTTAAATTGAAATAATGATTTTTTAGTTTCTTTTCATCGTAAACGGTTTGATTCTGTCCCTAAATGGACCACTATAGTGTTTAAAAGGATTTTTATAAAGCGTAATTTAATTTTTGAAAACTTCCGGCCATGGAAAACTTGTCAAAGTTAGTTGCAAGCCTTGTTATTTTTATAGTATATACTATATAGGTCTGGTATGCATTTTATTAAAACACAGATTTAGATGGTGAGCGGCTACATTGTATGATTCGATATTGACAATCATTATCATCAAATGACATTTTAAAATAGAGATGTTTTTATTAAAAAAAAATGAATGCATCTATAATACAGTGCAAGTTAATCATCTCATTTGAAAAATCTACATACAACCAAATGGTCCAAAATAGCTGAGACTCAGAGAGCACAGTATTAAAGAAAAACACAATGCTAAGACTAGAGCTAAAAGTTCACCTGTAACTAACATTTGGTAGAGGTAACAATATATATATTTTTTCTGTGGAGGTAAGCAAAAAAAAAATATGAAAAAATATCAGCTGATTCAACTGTTGACAGCTGCATCATGATACATATACATGTTGTTTCACATAAACGTAGCTGCAGGACTGTAACTCCTGGGCTGCGTTCAAGATCGTAGCAGCTAACCTAGCCGCTAGATGGAAGATATCTAGGTCTATTGAACAATAAGCTAGGCTATCCGCTAGGTCTCTGATTTGAAATTGAAATATTCAAGTAATCACTTATTACACCAACACATTTTTTTTAATTTCAGGCGGAAATATGCATGTTAAAATTCATAATAACTTATCAGTTGAAGTAAATATCACTAAATAAGATAAATATCATGTTTGTTGCAAGTGGTATCTAAGGCAGCCATTTTGAATTTGATGCTTAGCATTAAAAATGTAGGCTAGGTATATCTACGTAGCGGCTAGGCTAGCTTGTCGTTCAACATCGTAGCGGCTACTTAGCCCTACCTAGCCTCTACGATCTTGAAAGCAGCCCTGGTCTAAAAAAATTGGATGGTCGCCCAGTCCGGGAGCTAGACCTGCAGTCATGCATGAACATATCACAATAGGCTATGTATTGTATCATATTAGGTATACTACAGCTTGCGATACTCAGGCCTAGACAGAATCTTGATGAATTAAAATACAGTTTACTTTGCAAAGAATTTCTCCTGTTAAATGACAAAATTTGCAAAGGCTACTGAAAGAATATTCTTTAGGCCAAATATTAAGTCCCCTTCCGATCGGCCAAAGATGGCGGCCAAGGGACAAAACTCAAGTATTTCAACCATTATTGAGTTACTAAATTAAAAAGATTCATTACTGAGATGAAAAGACAATACATGTACAAGCCCTCCTTTCGATGAAATGGTGTAACATCCTTACCTTTAACTGGACAGTTGACGAATTTTAAAAAGGAATGCCTTTGAGCCAATATTGGCGTATATCCACGTGACCGTTCTGAAGCTTCATCTTCTCACGTGACTTCACAAATTGTGCGAAAATAAAAACACGTAGGGGCCTATATGCTTCGGTACGGGTAGGTGAACAATCAATTTAATAAAATGTTAGAAGACGCATGAACTTGTAGGTATTTTATTAAAAAGTTTATGGTTATTACCTAGAGCTACCCATGTTGCGTTTTTTTATTTATAACACCGCTTGTGTTAACCACCGGGGGGGGGGGGGGGGGGGGGGGGTCTTGCGCCCATTTATAACGCCTATTTGTCGGGCCCATGCTACATCTTTTTTTTCTCTGCATGACGTAGGTGTCTCATCTGTTTTTAGTAAATTTACACCACGCAGCAAATTTAATGGTAACATTTACAACTACTATTATTTCTGTCACAGTAATATATAACCATTTGTAATTTAATCTAGACAAATTATACAAAATAAACAAATTATACCACGTTGGAATTAAAACGTACTAATAATCAAATATGCGGTATGTGCTCGAAGTCCAATCACAGACTAAATGTTAAGTCATTTGACCTATATGCAATATCCTGAATTTAATTGGCTTTCATTGATAATGTGTTTAATTGGTGCACATACATGTGTATGTGTACATGTATAGTTTTTACTGAGTTGAGAACTGTATGTGGATAAAGAATGACTCCGCATAGGACAAAAATGTTTTATAAGTCAGTAGACCTAAATATTTGAAAATGATAATTATTAATTAATTAATATTAATGAATACAGTATAGATAAATATTACGAATCATATGTGTTCATTTTCTTTTTCTTTTCTTTTTTTAAACTAAAGGTAAGTCTTTTAAGCCAAACCCTCCTCTTTTGTTTTACAGTGCTCACCGAGCTATAGTATATGCCGTGCGCGAAAAAGAACGAGGCTTTCCGTACAGCGTCTGGTGTTACTGTTCTGAACGCTAACCCCAATAGTATATGGTATAATGGTAATACCACAGACAGCATTGAGAGCTGTAACCCCGTTAACTTTTTTGTCGGTTCAGAGCTGTAACCTTGTTCGTATCAGGTGTTGAGATACCACAACCAGGTTTACGAAGTAAAATGCATATAAAAGTCTAAAAAGCACTGGCGAAAAGTTTAATTATAACAGGCATAATCTCCCCTTAAAGGGTCTATTTTGTGTCATGTTATGTAAATAAATGGCTTAAAATTTTGCACATGAAATGAAAATGCGTAAAGTTTACGATAACGACGACATCGACGCTAAGACAAATAACGGACAAAATTTGGTCAGAAAAGCTAACTTTAAGATAGTATGGGACACCTCCATGTTGTGACGTACTATTTATCAAAATAAACAATAAACCAAGTGTAATGTTATAGATATTTTTGTTCCCAAAATTGTCACTTAACAGCGTAGCGCAGTGAGTTACAGGATTCACTACGAAACTGTAAGTCATGAGTTCGATTTCCGTTGGGGATTTTAAAATATTTACCTTTCCAAAAAATCTTTTTAAAAGTATATTTTGATTAAATATTGTAAAATTTGAAAAATATAAACCAGTGAAAGTGTATGTTAATTATAATGGACTTTACTCCACAATGATATCAACAGAAGTCCTATACCACCTTAAACCTTAGCTCAGGTGGACTAAACACATATTAGAATAAATGTGTTTTTTCTAAAATAAACGTGCTTAAGCTTTCATAATTTTTATGACATCAAGCTAAGACATATAAATTTTAAACAATTTGAACCTCAACCCTGGAGCAATTGAGAGGCCGTCGTATGTTTGTGTGTGTGTGTGTGTGTGTGTGTGTGTGTGTGTGTGTGAGTGTAGTTGTTTGTATAACAATCATTGATGTTTACTTAAAGCATTAGACATAACACCTGCGTTTGTTGACAATTAAGTAACTTCCTTTTCCCAAAGTACAGAATGAATATAATCTGAACACTTGTCTTTAAACCTCTTAGACTTTCAAAGGGATGTTACTATCTACATGTAGTTTGCTCAATAAAACAATCCCTCAACTATTGACATCCTTTCTTCTTATTTCTATTTCTAATGGTGTTTGTTCTACCTTAAGTACAGTTTCTGCATTTTTGTTAATAGTTATGTGACAGCTGTTAACATACGATCTTATATTGTTCTATATACAAAATTTTTTAAATCAAACAATTCTAGGTAATATTTTATGAAGAATTGGGATTAAATGGAAACGTTTTTATATAAGGAAGGATATTATTTCCTTATTTCTATCGAGTTCCTTATTTCCTTAGGTGGTATGGAACACCTGTCGGTAATAATGTAGATAAAAGAAGATTATAATCATAAAACTCTACCGGTTTAAATTTTTTTTTATTTTACAATACAAACTTTTTTTAAGGGAAAAGTAATAAAAGGTAAAGCCCTAGCGTGATTCGAACTCATTATTCACAGATGCATAATTAACCTCTAACCTATTGCGCTACGCTGTTAGGTAACAATTTTGTCAAAGAATAATACCTGATTTTATCGTTCATTTCATTTGAAAGTAGGTCATAATATGGATGTGTCCCATACTGAATACGATTTTATGGAGGGATCGTTTGTTATCGATCAAGTAGATAGCAACACAAATGTTTAACTATTGAAGTATTTTTCTAAACAACATGAAAGCTTTCAAAACCATCTTTATCATATAAAGAACTATAAAAATGGCTTCAAATGTGTACTTTTTTAAAGACCCATTCACTAAATTTGTGGTACTGTTCTCTTATCAATTTTGGCAAAAATTTAATTTACAGATAATTAAATGAAGAAGATTAAACAATTGACGTTACATCAAAAACTAAAGCATGCATATGTCATTTTGCCTAACAAAAGAACAGTACCGCGGTTACCATGAAGGGATCTATTGTTGTAACGTATTTGATATTGTAAATCTAGCAGGCTTATTGGTAAAAAAAATTCAGTTTCTATTGTTGTGGATGATAGTTACATGTAGATCTATCAGAAACCGGGATAAAAATCCCTAGCTAGGTTATTTATGTACGTGTATTTTGATAGATGAGGGAATATTTAATTACATGTAATTAGCAAAAATAACACCTTCCTGATAATACTCTCTCGATCTCTTAGTTTACACTTAGTACGTTCTTATATTAGATAAATGTATGATTAGATATGTATAAATGATTTTTAAAAGTTAAAGTAGATGCAATGGTAAATGTGAAAAAAAGATTATCAAATTTCATCAAATTTTTAATTCGGTTTGCTATTCACCGAGTAAAAGAGTGTAATTATTGGTTCGTTTCGCATTTTTTGAAATTTGTTTTATAGTATTTCATCCGTGTTCGCGATTGCTAGGAATGTGTCACTTATTACAAAAACCCAATACAATACGGTGATATCGCTCTAAAGATAAATAGATAAATGTGCATATCAGGATCAAATACACGTTTCTATTGTACAATTATGTCTGGCGTCGACCATTACTAGTATTTATAAGGCTGAATAACAGTTTATGAACAAAATTAACATGTATCTAAAATTTCAAGGCAAATACGATGGGTAATACGTTGAACATTTAGACTCCCGAAATAAATTCCCACTAGTTAGGCTTGTTCAAGAACGTGATTGGCGTGAAGCAATGAGTTGCTGACTTGCTTGCTCTGTTAATACATTTTTTAAAGATGTATGTATTGTGTGGATATTTGGGCTATATGATGATGCCCAGCAGACAGACTCCATAGTCTAAGAAGGAAATAGTTTTTTTTAGTTCAAAAAACATGTACATATCTAGTACAAGTCATTTCAATGAATTCTTAGATTTTATGCTGTAGAAATCATAACATAAGTAATTTGCAAATACACGTCACAGAGTATATTAGTAAATGACCATATGATTTGTATTTCAGTTGTATCTTTAGTATATGAATTAACAATATGTGGAACGAGAGATTGTTTGTTGATTACGTCCCGTCTCCTGAGCTTTGGCCTAAACCAACGGAAAAAAGTGATAGTATGAAAATATATTCATAATTGTTAAGAGCAGGGACATGAAGAGACCGTAGTGGAATTTGCCACTAGAGGGAACTACGCCGGAGAGATTCAAAGCTTCACATTATCAAGTGGGGCCGCGTGCTGCCCCAATGATGGAGCGAGTGTCCTCCTGATTTCTTTTATGACCAAAAACTGTAATTTTAATGGGCAAGAGGAGTTATTATATTGTTGTGAAAAGTATTTTGTTAAAATCTTACCTTTCAGATATATCGTTGATAATATGATATATAACAAACTTTGGAATAAATCCAAAGTTTTAAAAATCATTACTTTTTCACCGTAATTGCCTCTTGTAAATTAAAACTAATATAAACAATTTCTATATGATTCACTTCCTTCTACATTTACGTGTAAATGTATCACATGACAATTCTATACTAATCAAGTAGACAGCTCTTATTGGCCTCACAAACTGTAAAAATTAAACAATGAACACGGAAAAATGGAGTAAAAACACAATGAAAATAGGAAAGATTAGACCATTTATAAAAAAAATAAAATATCTGCTATGGGATATCAAATATGGTTTTCAATTTAGATGTCAAGTTCTACTATTAACTCTCATTATAAAGAACATAGTTCTTTTATACAATCATAAGCAGGTTTCAACGTGTGATAAATGGCATAGCTTATCGTAAATCCATTTTGAACATAAATAAATAAGCATACATAAATTCATAACAAATTTTATTAAATATAATACGCTCGATTACAAGTTTCAATACTGATTAGTCACTATCATAGGATTTCTGTGAAACGTTAATGGCTTGTTATTCTCGTCCATAAAAACTGAAAAATCAGGTATAGTCGCCTCAACATGTGACGCAGATGCCCTCTGTAGTTTAATGTACCACACTTTTTACGTGACGAGGATAGCAGTCAGGATGACGAGGATATTGACCATAAGGACCACTGTAGCTCCCATAGAGAGGAAATCATCATCTGAAGTTCATAAAATAATGGTTTTCTCATACACTGACATATGAAGAACTGCCTCAGAGAATGATAACTTCTGCAGAACATGTGACTATATATAACAGGTTTTTCATTTAGTTAAACATTCGGTTGACGTTAAAGGGACAGTATTGGTAGGAAGAGTGGTTGCAATTTCCACTTACATAGCATTTGAAATATAATCTTTCTTGGCTTTTTATATAGTAGTATTTACTATTATCAAAATACAACTAGGGTAGTCTATTATTTGAAGACATTGGAACTAAACTTCATTGAATCTTACAATATCATCATATATATTCTACATGTGATAGTTATTTTTTGTATAGTCAATAGTTCAATCGGATGTAGGAGAGGTTAATAAAATGTTAACATCCGGTGAAACAAAACATTTTGAGGGTACCGGAATTATCTAGAAAAAATTGCACTCTCTATCTTTCGAATATAATTTTGAAGGTTTCAGAAATCGTGTTACTAGTAATGAAAACGAATTTGAGTGCAAATATTTTTAACGTATATATAATATATAAAATGTATATCATTTCATTAAATAAATAATAAAAATCTATTTATTGATAAAGAATATGACAGTTTTGTTTTAATACACTGAACTGATTCAATTTACTTACTTACTTACTAATTTTAACAAGAAAATAAATTACAATAACAATGCACTAAATCTTTATTCAGTTATACAACGTACTCATTGCCAAAAACATATTTGCAGGAAGGTCTACATTAATGGAATAAACCAATGCATTACCTCTAGCCTTGGGCTTTCTGCTTGGATTTCCTGAAGGCTTTTCCGTAAACGTTGGCGTTGTATTGGGAACAAGAGGGGTTATCGCTATACGAGAGAAAATAAACCGGTCAGATATTAATGGTGATTTAGAGTATGGTTAAACAGATAGCCACATAATCAAAAAAGATTTATGTAACCAAGCCTAAATCAAGAAATTTCAAGTTATTTAATTGTTTAAATTTAAAACATCAGGTTTTAAGTCTATTTAAAGTTTTATCTATCTCTCGAGAATATTTGTGAAAGAATTTATTCTCTTTATTATAAAAATAAAATTTGGAGCAAAACTTGATTCAAAGAATTGACTAGTATAAACTGTTTTTAAATCATCACATCTAAAAAAAATCTAATATAGTACGCGATTCTTAAAATTATCTAATTATATATTTATGTGACAAAATTATGCAACAAGACAAGAAATACGTTACTTCCGTGATTCTGTGAGAATGAATTTTCTGTAGACAAAGCTGTAGTTTTTGTAGCGGAAGTTAAGGTGGTGTTCTCTATCAGACAGGAAAAGACGAAATCTTCATTCGCACATTACAATAACAAAGTCAGCTTGGACATTTCTATTCGTCTCAGAAATTTCTCAAAAAAATACAACAAATATCCTTTCTGTCTGTAAATTCAATTGATTTAAAAAGTTTTGTAAAAATGCCATACCAAAAAGTATGTGGTGTAACTTAAGTTATTAACATGTGTTTTGACTTTAGCACAGAACACGTATATTTACCTATGTAAAGCAGCTCATCTTTGGAACTGTTAAAACTTTTTCCATTGAAGCTATTGAAGGCTGTACATGTGTATGTCCCAGTGTCAGTCTCTTGTAGATTGTTCAGACTGAGGACTCCACTGTTTGATGACAACTCTGTCGCATCGTCTCCTGGATTGGCCTTGAACGTCCATACATATTTGTTTATGTCGTTATTGGCCAAAGGACTTGGATTACAGATGAGCCAATAAAATGCTGGTAGCTTGACACAATTTGATATTTTGTAATATTTGGAACTTCGACCTTATCTGTAAAAAAAACCCAGTTATATCAAGATTCTACATTAAACAAAATTCAATTATGAAAAAAAACACTGAAAAACTTTGACCATAGAGATCATTTCTTTCTTACAAAAGACATTTATTCTGGCAGTCTCTTGGTTTGGCTTGTCTTGGACAGGTAAGCTGGTCAACAGTTCATTGTCTACAGAACATCTCCACACGGACTGGTCGTCGTCCTTGGTGACCACAGGTTGTATGGAGAAGGTCACGTTGTACACACACACTTCAGGCTGCACCGCGGGGATTTCCGAGGACTCCGCCACAAGAAACGGTGCTTTGATCTGATTTCTATAGCGCCACCGTTTTATCTTTCCTGGAGGTTTACCAACATTAGCGGTGCAAGACAAGGTGACATTCATGTTTTCCTCGATGTTGCTAGGAAGTGCATCAGGAATAGCATAAGGTTGTTCAGCAGGAGCTTAAAAGTAACCAAGATACAGTATTCGACTTTGAGATGTCCCTTGCTTTACTGTTTTATATCAGTGCAATATTATATTTTTTATTCTAAAGATTCCCATATTTTTTAAATTATTTACCTCTTTTTATTACATTTATAAATCTATACTTAATCAAGCATTATCATTTTTGAGTTCTTAATTTTACCTTGTACGGTTAAAAAGATTACTGCAGTTTTTGTCTGAGGACCAGTATTTATATTAAATAAGAGGCCCATTGGCCACATCGCTCACCTGAGCAACAATAGGTATGATAAAATAAGCTTAATTGAGTCATAATACAAAATATCTGGACAATGTGATATAATACATGTTGATCCTGTATAAATAAAAATCCATTTTCTCCCTGGATATTCTTATGTTTATAATAAAGTCCCTTTTCTAACAGGATGATTTCATAGTCATATCAAATGTTTAGCATTGCAATTCTCAAAAAAATTCTCAACAATTGTTTTATATGGGATATAAACCTACATCAAACTCTAAACCAGTGTGAGACCCAAGAATTGTCCAGGTGCCAGAGTCTAAACTATTTTAAAGAATCAGCAATATGTCAAAATGCTTGCATATAAGTTTACTAAAACCATAAGTGATAACATTTCAGTTTTTGTGAATAATTAAAATGTTTTACTTTGTACAATTAGATCCCCAATGTGGCCCCACCCGACTCCTCAAGATTTTGACTTTAACGACTTTGAATCTACACTATCTGAATTTGCTTAAACTAGAGTTACAGCTTTTCTAAGCAAATGGTTTTTAATAAGATTTTTAAAGATTTTTCTCTATATATTCCCATATACATGTATTTAAAAATTTGCCCCCCCCCCTGTTGTGACCCCATCCTACCCCCGGGGGTCATGATTTGAACACATTTGATTTACCCTACCTGAGGATGCTTCCACACAGGTTTCAGCCTTCCTGGCTGATTGGTTTCTGAGAAGATTTTTAAAGATTTACTCTATATATTCCTATGTAAAAATTCAACCCCCTATTGTGGCCCCACCCTACCCCCGGGGGTCATGATTTTCACAACTTGGAATCTACACTACCTGAGGATGCTTCAACATAAGTGATAAGTGTCAGCTTTCCTGGCTGATTGGTTTCTGAGAAGAAGATTTTTAAAATATAATCTATATATTCCTATGTAAAAATTCGAATATTGAATCACCAGTGCCAAGAGTATAATTAAAAGTCAAGTCAGTGGATGCAGCAATTGTGGCTGTAGCTGATGCTAACGTTTGAACTGAAGATAATTGAACAGAAGGTGGTCCTATTTGAAAAATGATGAATAATGAAATAAATTAAAAACTTTACTTTGGCTGATTTTGTTATACAAGCATTCAGTTGAACAGTATTACAAAGCGCTTCTGTCTTGCTATGCAGCAATAATGGTTCCAGCTTTCACACTTTTAAGAATAGGACACTTTTTCTATTCTGAACCTAATACATTGATGGGGCGAGTCTGGTCTATCAAGCATTTCCATGACTGTAGAATCATACGATCTACGTGTGACGAAACACTTTCTCAATTACTTTAGGACTTTTTTTCTACATTGCTATCTATTTTCTATTCTAATTTAAAAACGCGTTGAGTGCATGTTTGAAAAGGTAAAGAAAAGTACATATTTCCGTAAATATTCCTATTTATTGTTCTAGACCAGCTTAAACTAAAATAAAATATAATACATTTCTTGCATGGTTGTGAGAGAGATATGAAGATTTAATCCCTCAAGAAAAATCATACTTCCCGAGGGCATCGCCCGAGGAAAATTTGAATTTTCTGAGGGAATAAATCTTTATATTTCCCAAACCATCATGCAATATTTTTTATCATACCAAACAACAAACGATTTAAAAGATACGTCAAGTTTTAATGGTTTTTAACATTTAAAGAGCAAAAATATCGTGAACGTATGAGCTTTTAGGTTATTTTCTCTTGTTTCTTCATAAGCTCGAATCTTATACAGCTGAATTGCTTTTTTGTTATTAATTATTTTAAATTTAAGCATATTTGTATACATCCAATGCTCATCTCAGCTTTTTTCATTCCATTGGAATGAAAAATCCCAAGGTTTTTGAAGAGGTGGAATATAATCCTTTATTCCCAGGTAGACGCATCGTTTTGTTCGCCCTGTCACGTCACTCTCTAGACAATAAGATGACGCATTAAATATAATTATAATATTTAGGTATAAAAAAACATTTAAGGGTGAAGGTTGTTACTGCATTCCACATTAAAGTATAGCTACTAATTATTTTTTGAATTCAAAGAACGCCATTTAACTATCAGATTATCATTGGAATCAAAAATGCTTTCCTTGTCACGCCATTTTTTATCGTAAAGAAGTAAAACTTTCAATTAATAGAATTAAATGATAACGCATGATCCGAATAAAAAATACGTAATGCAAAATGAAAAAAGTCAATTTCTTATTCGAGGGATTCGAGTTTAGTATTGTTTTGAGTAATGTTCAAGTGTTTGTTACGGCGAGGCATGGCTTAAATTTACAGAACCAATACTAGCCTACATAAAGCTCCAGATTAAACGAGTTGTTGAAAATTTTTCCATTGAATCCATTGAAGGCTGTACATGTGTATGTCCCTGTGTCCGTCTCTTCAAGATTACTAAGAATGAGAACTCCATTGTTTGATGATAATTCTGTTGCATTATCTCCTGGATTGGCCTTAAATGTCCATACTTATTTGGAAGTACTTGGGTTACCGTCGGCAATGCATGTCAAGTTCACGGAAGAGCCAACAGAATATTTAGAGTTTGAGGCATTCGGAATTTTGGTTATATTTGGAACCCCAACCTTATCTGTAAAGTAATCAACAACATGTTAAAAAGGGGACCCGGAATGAGCTATGAATTTAAACCGGTAGTAGTTACATAAATGTATGTAAGGTAGCCGACTGTAGTTTTCATTGCCCATACATTTACGCATTGTAGTAAAGTACCGATCATTTACATCTTTTAAGAATGTTTTGATACTAACGGTATTTTAAAATGTAATTTTACACAATAAACAAAATACTAATTTAAGTATTAAGATTTTTCAAAAAAATGTTATTTTTAAAAACGATTTTTCAGTCGTTCGGTAGGTGAGCGTTGCCATTTGCTTTTATAAATAGCACAATTTTGATATCTTGAGATAACCCCTTTAAAAAACTAGATGGCAGAATTTAGAGTTTCATACATATTTGGTAAAAATAATACGTGTAGTGAAAATTTTATTGTATTATTCTTATAATCTGTTTCGAAGTGCATAAAATTGCTATATCATATATATACATGTACGAGGGATGTTCCAAAAATAATGACATTGGCTGATTTCACCTACATTTATTAATCTTTGATCCTTTTATTCGTTTTGCCCTCCAAAGTACTCATCCTTGGCCTAGATACACTTTTTAGATGATCAATCCACTTCTGAAAACATTTTTCATACTCCTCAATGGGGACACCCATCATATACTGACAAATTGCAGACCCAAGGGCATTTCTTGATTTGTATCCATTACCAGATACTGTAGTAAGAACTTAAGTTTGTGGAGAGAAAGAAGTGGCACGGGGCTAAATCTGGAGAAAACGGGGTGTGGTAGGACAGTAACCTTTTCTGCCTCCAAACACTCGGACACAATGCGTGCTTTGTGTGCTGGCGCATTGTCGTGCAAAAGTAGGAGATCCTTCATACCCGTTTTGGGGCGACGACTTTCGTAATATTCTTCAGTTTTTTAATAGATCAATTTTATAGAAGCTACCTGTGACTGTTTTGCCTTTTGGCACAGGAATTTGCATGACAGGACCTTTATTGTCAAAGAAAATAACATGAAAACCTTCTTCACGGTTCGTAATATTTTAGCAATACTAGGACGTTTTGCATTCTTTAATGCCCAGATTCTGGTCAAACTTTTACGTTTTGGCTCAAAATAGTAAACAAAGGTCTCATCACTATTAACTAAATTATCAAAAGTCTTTTTGGTATATTTTGGATACTATTTTAATAATTTCTTTGCATTTTCAACACGGACTCTCTTTTGTTCATCGCTAAAGAAAATGAAGTATCCACCTAGCGTTTATTTTTCTAAGCTTTAGATTTTTTTTCAAAATACCACGAACACTTGCTAACGTCAAATTTGTCATCCGTGCCAATTGCCTCACTGTATATCTTGCGTCTTTCTGCACGACTGTTGCAGGGCGTGCTTAGCGAGCAGCATCTTTGAGGTGTTCGTAACCTTAAATTTAGCAACCCACCGACAAACAGACCTATGAGACATTTGACCATTCCCATACATATCACAGACCTCACGATGAATTTCTACGGGTTTAATGCCAAGTAAGAACCTAATACCTTTTATATAGGCCTTAATGCATTATTTGATCTTTTTCTAGTCATTTTAAGTATAATGTAATGAATACGCGATAAGGCAATGTACACAGTAGCTAAGTCAGTGAAATTGTGAACATAAAATTTTCTTCCGCTACCGTTCAGCGATCAATCTAACGTTTCAATGTGGTTTCAGTAGGATATTCACACGCAAAGAAGGTGAAATGACATTATCTTTGGAACAATCCTCGTACAATGTATTCATTTATTTAATGTACTTGTATTTTGAGATAATCCCTAAAAGAACCAGACGATAGATTTTCATGAAACTCTGCAGGTACACTAGTCAGAGTGGGTGTATATTACACTTTGTTAAAAAATAAAGAGTTTTTTTTCTAATGTAGTTTTTACGCTAAAAACCCATGCTGGTCTTCTTAAGTTAAACTTACATGTATAATGCCTCAAACAAGCAATCTGCACATGATCTAAGATTATCCTGAAATTACCTTACCAATCATTGTTATTGTTGTACATGCATTTATCATTTAAAAAAATAGATTTATATACTGTATACAGTAAAATATTCGCCCACGTGTTATTTTCACTCCTTTCGCCCTCGTTGTCAGCGGGCGAATTTAAGATTGAGCGAATTCCAATGTCGTAATTATCTCTTTAAATACAACTTTGTCTGGGTGAATTTAAGACGCGGCGAAACCGTTTGCAACCGAAGAAGGGCGAAAAAACACGGGGCGAAAATAACTCTGTCTACCGTATATGTATTTTTATGTCGTGACATTTTAGCTAATTATAATTCTTAATACCTGAAAAATTACTTACAATAGACATTGATTCTGGCTGTTTGTCTTGGTCAGGTGAGCCGGCCAACAGTTCATTGTCTACAGAACATCTCCACACGGACTGGTCGTTGTCCTTGGTGACCAGGGGTTGAATGGAGAAGGTCACGTTGTACACACATACTCCAGGCTGCACTGCGGGAATTTCCGAGGACTCCGCCACAAGAAACGGTGCATCGATCTGGGCTCTGTAGCGCCACCATTTTATCTTTCTTGGAGGTTTACCAACATTAGCGGTGCAAGACAAGGTGACATTCATGTTTTCCTCAATGTTGCTAGGAAATGGATCATGAATATCATAGGGCTTTTCAGCAGGTGCTTTTGAGAAAAAATGATTCAATCTTAAAAATGATTCAGCAATAAAATACTGAATATGACATTGATAACGGTATTAATATCTTTTCGTGCTTTACCGGTATATCTATTAGTAATATTTCTAATTATACCCGCACTTTCTAAAGAAAGTTCGGGTATATTGTTGTTGTCCTGTTCCGTCCGTCCGTCCGTCCGTCTGTCCGTCCGTCTGTCACGTTTTACTTTCTCAAACTGCTCTTACATCGTATAAACTAGCAATCTGAACTCTTGGAGTTTGATTGGGGGTGTCATGTTGTTTTGTAAAATGGTTTCAAAAATTCTC
>WFKH01011581.1:395304-406922 GCA_016163765.1 Magallana hongkongensis
TCTATCAAAGAGGTCAGTAATAAACAAACATCGATTGATTGATTAATTAATCAAAGATCGATTCCTTGATCTATTCAATCTGGCTAACATATATATTATTGCACTGTTATCTCTGAAATTATATCCGGGGGGGGGGGGGGGGTGTGATTGCATGTTTCCATATCTGTGAAATCAGATTAGTAAGGAACAATTTTATATCAATGCAATAACGATTCAATTTTGTTTCAAAGTAACTGGTGATACATGTATGTAATTGGATTTATCAAGAATATTAGGGTGTAAGTGTTTAAGTATTGTCTGTTTGGTTCATATGCTGTTAATGAGTAAATGGCCATGGATTATGTATATTGAA
The DNA here is from genome assembly GCA_016163765.1 of Magallana hongkongensis. NCBI lineage: Eukaryota > Metazoa > Mollusca > Bivalvia > Ostreida > Ostreidae > Magallana > Magallana hongkongensis. Next base: position 395,657 of record WFKH01011581.1, read on the forward strand.
ACATGATCTTCAAAAAAGCTTGACATATCTTAAGTAATATTATTTTTCTCTACTATGCGGAGTAGAAAACTTATTGAATGTTTTCCAGGATGTTACTCGATATGGTTATCAAAAACTAGTAAATGCTTCGTCTAAAAATTTCTCTCCATGCATTTGGTCAACTGCTCAAGAATTTGATTTCATTTCAAAAACTATCTAAAAATCCAGGTTTAAGTTCTATTAGATGAGTGATTTAATGACAACACGGTTTTAGGAAAATAGCACTATACTAAAAAAAATACATCAAGTAAAAACGAATAAAGTATATAAGTATAGTTTATTTTTTACTTTTCTAAAATAAATTTTACTCTCGTTATCTATCTGGTTTTTTTTTAAACATTTTATAATAATAAAAGCTAAAAGCATGTTTTCAACATAAAATATATTTTAGAAAAAGCATGTTCTCGACATTCATCTTTTTCTATGCATTAATGTGCATTTATATTTACAGAAAATGTTTGGCAGCAGTTTCGCCCATCCTCCGATAACTTGTTTTCATTATCTTCGGGTAAGTACTTTTAAAAAGATAATGCCATACAGTGGCATAGGTCGAATGTAATATGCTAATATGTTAAGAAATATATAAGAAAAGTTTGGCCTTGTATGCAAAACCTTTTCCAAAGGTTTGGAGGACCCATGAAGTTTAGAAGACAATTGAAAATAACAAATTCCCGGATAATTATACCATTGATAAAGCAAAAGTTAAACACAGACAAACAAGCACCCCCCCAACCCCCCACCCCCCCCCCCCCCACAAAAAACCCCGTAAATTGTATTTACAATTATTATCTACAAAAGTTTAACATTTCTTTTGTTATTGGTATAACAAAAATTAGAAAAACATAACATGACACATTATCGGATTTTTTTTCCATTTCCAAAGTGACACTTTAGCACATGTGTTGGTGCAGTTTCCGAAATCATATATATCACAAAATGAACAAGTGTATGTTATTTTTCACATTATCAAACAGAATCCTGTAGTAGTCTAATTAACAGGTAACGTGTGGCAGGATCAGCCGTCCTGGAACTCTCCCCATCCCTTCCATACAGGTAACACATCATACAACCAACCGATGATGGGCTGTGTATTTAATGCAGTATGAGCTGCTATTGTAATTTCGGTCATTTTATTGTAAAATTGAAACTTACAACTAAAATGACAGAGAGGATGATGGTTTCTTTGCTCTGCTGTTAGTCAGACTTATCATTATATTATTGTCGTCCGTTACAAAAATTGACTTCATTTGATTTTATTCCTCATTAGAGAAATATTTCACCTGATAAAATTTTATGATTTATTTTAACCTAATTAATCGTAAAATTTTTAAAAAGTTTTATGCGGAACAATTATAATAGCAGGTTTTTGCAGAAAAATAAAATCAATTCTAAAATATACAGCCCAGTTTGCTTTAAATTGATAAAGTTGGATAGATCGTGGATTTTTTTTTTGACATTTTTACCTGTTTTAAACCTGGTTAAACGTTTGATGTCAAATTAAATTTGAAAGGGTTCAAACACTTCACAAAATTTATGAAAATTCGAATTGCTATGGCTAAAATAAAGTGACGGAAAAACGCTGAATTCAAACAATAGAGAAAGCAACACATTATAATGCAAAACCAAGTTTATTCAGCCTATTTAAGTTTAGATAAAGGGGGTTATTGAACAATTTGTTTAGAGTAAATGTTATACTACAACTCAAGAAACCATCATGATACATTATAATTACAGGAAATATTTGGCAGCAGGAACCTTTTTCAGATTCATCAGCGTCTATTCACTCTGGTAAAATATTGTAATTAAACAATTTGTATTCATTCAAGTTTCTCATCAAGCTGATGCGTTACTTTGCAATTGTTCAAATCCATAATTCAGTGGTTTTACATACACTTTATTAATTTCAAGAGAAATATGCATTATATTAAACATTTTGACAAATTTATAATTTTTTAGAAATAGTATTTGCTATGTTTAAAATATAAATATTAGCTTCTCTTATACAGTTTCTTTTTACACATAGTATTTCTATTTAAATATTAATTTTAAAAGATTTTCCCCTGGATTTTTGGCAGCAATGGCCGTCTCTTGACTTGCCCTCGCCTGTACAGCCAAGTAAGAGACACATCTTGTTATGAGGTTTGTTACTGACTGTCTATTGACCTATGGAGGGTTGTTAAAATTCATATAAGGCAAGGTAGAGCCGAACCTTATATGTGATTAATATCCAGCATACTTCACTTTACAGCCAGTAACGAACCAAATAAGTATTTTATTTTGTGAAGGACCCAAACTGAAATAAAAAAAACTTTAAGGCCACTATGTTGCTATGTTGACGTCTATCATTTGCTACTTGTCACCTTTAGAACTATAGGCTACAATCACGTGACTCGTTTTGGATTTTCACATTAACGCGGGGAAAAGAATCGATCGAAAGTACAATGGGGAAGAGGCATATCAACAAGTATATTTACAAAATTAAATAGTATGAAAACATGTTTATGCCGTTGGCAAATTAGATTATTTCTTTATAAATTTCCTTACGAAATGCATATAATATATCTGCTTAGGTTGAAAAAGAGCCAAGCAGCTTTTAACTTTCCGAGGCAACTGTAGATTTACTCATTCTAATCACTTATAAGGTGACATGGAAGAAAATGTGTTAGATTCTCCTTTGCTAGAGAACTGAACTATCTACTTGCTGATGATTTAAATTTTAGAGATATTTTATCGCTTTAAATTCCTTTAGATATGACATAATTCACGGAGAAATTGTATAAGCTATCATCACACCAAAGCTGACTGTGCAATTACATTACCCATAACTCAATTAATACATGACGGAAAGAAATATATTGGGCATTGTACATGTAAAACACGTTAATACCTTAGTTTAAACAATATTTAATTAGAAAACTGCATCATACATATTACAGTAACAGTGCATAACAGATTGAGAAACAAGCCAAAAGGCTTAGGTTATTAATAATCTCTCTCTCTCTCTCTCTCTCTCTCTCTCTCTCTCTCTCTCTCTCTCTCTCTCGTCAGTTTACAAATGAGAGGTGGGTAAAATTTTCAAGTACAATATTACACATAAACATTGATTAGGAAAAATGTAGGGAAAAGGAAAAAGAGAATGAAAGGCGATAGAAGAATAGCTGGAATTGAGTATTGAGCCAATAGATAATGTCTATACTAATCGACTAAAGTTGCTTAGCATTAATATTGAAACATAATGTTGCTAAGTAAGTCTATATAAACATTATATATCTGTGAACATACAAGTACATACAAATATGATATTTAATGTAACACAATAGTTATAGTAAAACAACAGGTGAACTCAGAACCTTTTGCATTCAACAAGAAATTTCTGGACAAGGTAAAAAATATTGTTGTTTTCACTTTCAGATAAATTAGCGTTACCATATAACAATAATTCAACATTAAGAAAATACGGAAGTGTCAGGATTGTATTGATCCTAACTCCGGAATATGTATTACAGTGTAATAAAAAGTGGTCAGTACCTTCAACTTCGCCGCAAATACAAAGAGGCGAGTTGATTAATTTTCTTTGTAACAAATGAAGAATAAGACCACTACATTCTAGTCGTAATTTGGAGTAAAGAGTTTGGCCTATTCTGGTTCCTAAATAAAAATAATTTGGAACTTTAATCCTACTGGTAGGTAAGTATGTCTTAAAGCAATATAATGAAGGATTTGATTGCACATTTTGGAGTAAAGCATTCCATTGTCTTATTGTACATGTAGCTGGGAAGAATGAATTAAAGTAGAGCTTAGTTCTTGAATTGATTTCCCGCAGTGGGTGCGTTGTTCTTGTGTTGTAGTTATGTCCTTGAGTTTTTTGAGACTGGATGATGGTAGATAAGCAATTAGGAGCCATATTGTGAAATATTTTGTGAAGTTGAATAAGACGATGATTTTCCCTACGTTTCGATAATGGTTCCCATCCCGTATCTTTATATAGCAGATGTCTGGATGCCAGTCTATTCCCTCCCGTAACTATTCTAGCTACTTCCAACTGTATTATTTCAATCTTATTGACCAGGTATTCTGAGAGTAAAGTTGTTTATTATAATATCGAATTTTTTCCAAGCACATGATTGGTCGATTGCTGTCACGTGACCGTGCTATAAATTCTGTTATAGACCTTACTATACTAAAAATAGAAAATTTATTGACCTCACCATACTAAAAATAGATTTACATGACAAAATACTGGTTTTGGCACGTGCGACACTGTGACGTCATAATAGCGAAATCAACACCTATACATTATGAACAAACTATTTCACTATTATACGCTTGAAGAGAATAAAGAGAGAACATTTTTGATTTATAATAATAAAACAGTTATAGCCATTTGATATCGGTCAATACATGATTTTATAGACATGATGAAAGTATATCAACCTCGGACTTCGCCTCGGTCGATTTACTCTCATCAGGTCTATAAAACCATGTATTGACCTCATCAAAAGGCTATAATTGTATAATAAATATTTGAAAATACACTTTCCATACATTTACCAAGAACACTTAATAATGATATCGGCCTATAATTGCTAACGATATTGCTGGCGCCTTTTTTGAATACAGGGATAACGTTTGCTATTTTCCATTGGGTTGGGACTGTAGACTTATGGAGCGATAAATTGAAAAAAAAACGTGCATAGTGGTTCGGCAATAGCTGGCGAAGCTTGTTTTAGTAATGTTGGGTTGATACAATCCGGACTGGTAGCCTTGCTCGTGTCTAGTGTTTCTAAGACATCTTTAACGTCTTGTGTAGAGATCACTATGTTTGAAATGGTACATGTGTCACTTGTAACAAATTTGTTTATTTTCATTATACAGTTTGCATTTTTCTTGAAGTTTTTACAGTTTAAACAGTTTATTGTCATTCCTAAGGTTCAAATACTTACTGTTGATCATTTAATTCTTTCTACTCTCATATTTTGAACAAGTTAAAAATTATCCTATTTATAGTTACACTTCTACAGGAAATAGTATCCATGTTGTCACTTTTGCCTAAGTTATAAAGTTACCTGTTCTCTGATTGGCTAAGTTACTCTAGTTTCTTTGGTTTTCATTGGTTAAAATTAGTGAATAGAATACAGGTATATATAAGAGAGTGTTCGGTCAGTTTTCTTTACTTGGGTTAGGGAGTGATTACCTTATGGTAAGTCTCCCTTTCTATTCTTGGCACTTAAACCTCTTGGTTTTACAGCTATGAATAGGTTAGAGTTAGGTTTAGTATAAGAAAGCATGATTTATGTAGAGTTAGGATTTAGTTCATTTTTGTAGGGTTTAAAGCATTTTTTTTATAATACAGATTTTCCTTAAGGTTTAGAGTGTAAGTTTAGATAGGTTTTCCCTTTCCCAGTCCTGGTTCAAGGTGTTGTAGATAACTTATTTTTATAAGGAGGATTATCTTAGTCATTTTTACATTTATTTGTCATAGAGGAGAAATTTAATATTTATAGAGATGTAGCTCGTTCCTTATTCATCGTTCCTCGTCTGTTATTATTAAATCTATTGTTAGATTCTATGGTGGCCCAGTAGGAGCATATTTTGATTTTTGGCAAATTTTGCATTTTCTTATTTTTTTTATTAATTGTAAAAATTAATTCAATTATCAAGTATCCATTGTAATATCAGTTCATTATAAATTTAGATTATACATATTTTCAGAGTAATTTTCCCTTTGAGTACTTCTGTTTGTTAATTTCCATATTTTCGTCTATTATTATAAAATTCTTGTTGCTATCCTTGACTTAAATCAACTCTATAAACATTAATAAATTGTGTTAAATCTTACTGGTGTTTTCATTACAAGTGTTGACCATAGTTCAGGAATCCCCTTACCTGGGTTGATTTTTATCTGAGCCAGTATTTGACTTTAGAGATACTTTGATCACAAGAGTTATTGCCCTTGTCGTACTGGTTCCGGTTACACACTAAAACTATCTTCGTTTGGCAACTCAGTATTTTCGTCGTTAACTACTGACTGTAAACAGAAATAATTGTTAAATAAATCTGCTTTAATTTTATTGTCACTTATTGGCAGGCTGTGTTCGTCACTTTTAATTGGAGGATAAGTACTTGAATTTTTAAAACCGATGATTTTTCTTAATATAGTCCAAAATTGTTTAGAGGTTAAGTTACATGTTTTTAATATATTCGATATCTTATCGTAGTATGTTTGTTTTGCATTTTTTATTATACTATTTACACATACATTTCTTGTTTTTCTATATTTTGCCCAGTCATAAGGAGAATTTGTTGTTTTAGCAAAAAAAATGAAGACGTTTTCTAGCTCTAATCGATTTTCTAATATTATTATGCATCCATAGCAGATCACTGGGGCGTGATGTAATAATTTTATTTGGAATTGTTTTTGTGGCTGAGTTAATAATGCAGTTTGTAATACTGTCGCAAGTTTGGTCAATATCATTACTGTGCAGACTATCCCAGTCTTGATTCTTTAAGAGGAATTGATAATCTCGGAAATCAGTGTTTGAAAAGGACCTTTTTCTCTTACATGTTCTTGTATGGGATTTCGGTAGTTTTAGTACACAAAATATTGGACAATGGTATCTTATATTGCTCGGAAGAATATTATCCCAAACACATGAGAATTCAATAATATCTTTATTATTAACAACTAATAGGTCCAGTAGAGTTGCGGAATTTTCGGTGAAGTGCGTGCATTCGGATATAAGTTGATGAAGACATACCCTGATCACATATGATATCAACTATTTTTGAATCGCGTGTATTGTTTAAATCACAGTTAAAGTCCCCAGTGATGACTATATTATTGATATTCGTGTCTTTGGCTTTTTCCATCGAGTAAGCCATATACTCCCATTTACTAGCCTCTGAGTTGGGTGGTCGGTAAAAAGTTCCTATAAGAAATTTCATTTTGTATATAAAAAACTCTAGCCAAATGCATTCTATTTGTTGAACTTCTAAATCTTGTCTGCGTTTGCATGAAGTATGATTTTTTACATAGATAAATACCCCACCGTATCTATTTTCCTCCCTGTCACGCCTGAATGGTTCTTGGAAGCCTTAAATTAATATGTCTTGGGATAAAATGTTGTTATAATATCGAATCCGCCAAGTTCGGCTTGGATAATATTGAGCTTATTGTTTATGCTTTGGACATTAAGGTGAGCAATTGATATTGAGTTTTCTAATATTAAGTCAAGTGAAGTAGGAATGCTATCTACAGAATTATCTGAAGTTATAGAGTGCTCGAATGGGCCGGGGTTTACCTCGATCTCCCCACACAGCAATAGGGTAATTAAAATCCATAGCAAATACAAAGAAGTACATGTACATATGAATACAATGGGATACATAGTTAATGAATGTTTGAGATAATTCATATCTTTCCTACGCTGGGTAAAATTTGTGCAGTCAATTTTATTTACGGCAGTTCTATTGAGCTTAGTCGAAAAGTTATTAAAAATGATTATTACAATAATGGATAAGGCCCTTGTTCCGTATGTTACAAGTAAATTTACCATCAATATTGTCAACAGATCAAGAGAAGAGCAATGTTTTATGGTTTGGGACATGTCGTAGTATAGGCCTGTCCTGATCCTGTGTAGGGTGTTACTTATTGGCATTATGTAATTGGTCTATGGAAAAAATATACGATAGGGCAAATACAACAATGATCAGATAGAGAGGTACACATAATATATAAAAATCAACTAAGTAAAACACCCCCTCTCTAAGAAGGGACTCAATTCCAGCTAGAAAAACGAATACAACCAAATTGATTAAAGAAAGTAACGTATATACAATTCTAATAATCATTGAAAAAATGTTTAAAGTTTGTTTAGTGAAAGTAAATGTGAAGGATTACCTTTAACTTAAGTTAATGTATAGCCTACACGTAAATTCCGTTCTCAATACGTAATGGAAGAAATAAAAATCCCTTTTTTGATAAATTCTTATTGTTTTAGAACTTGAGTTTAAAAATGCCTATGAAACATCAATGCCATTTAATTTAATTATAAACAATAACATTTACTGTGTTCATTTTTTTTAAATATAAGATATTTCAGTGAAATACAGTTACAGTTGCTTTGTTCCTGTTTTGTATTTTTCCTTTTGATTTTGAATGCTGTTCGTTATCACTCCATTTCATTTTTACACCGAACACGCATTTATATTCTCACTCACTTTGTTCGTCCGAATATGAATTAATTCTGTTCTATGTAAAAACAAGTAAAGGCAATTTTAGGACTGCTTCTCGCTATAGCCTTTAGCTTTACAATTGACTATATTTAATATATATAATTTATGTTTAACTTCAACCCAATGTCCGCTTTTTACAGTCTTCCAGTTCACACAATCTTTAATTAAAGAGTACATTTAGCATACTAGTATACTTAAATATACGTGTCGATGTTATAGCGAGAGTCGATTTCGATTTAGATCAAACAAAGGTATTTATAGTTAAATATCACGTGTTTTATGAATATTTATAAGATCAGCAACCAAATAAATGAATTTTATAATCAAACTTTCAGCAATGTCAGTATTATTTTTTTTCTAAACAAATGTATTAAATCTGTTTGGATATCACATTCATTACGTCTATTACGGATATCGTTGCATCAATTTTAACAGATTACAGTCCTCAGCTTATGTTATCAACACCTTTTGGAAAAGGACGATCCAGAGGTAAGATATATCTGACTGAAGTTATGATTTCATTTGGTTTTTTTAGCTTACCTGAGCTGAAACCTCGTGAGCTTTTCTGATCGTTTTTTGTTCTGCGTCCGTTTTTAAACGTTATACATTTTCGACTTCTGTTCGGAACCACTGGGCCAATTTCAAACAAACTTGACACAAAGCATTATTGTGTAAGGGAGATTCGAGTTTGATGACGGGCCACCTACTTTTTTAAGGGGAGATAATTAAGAATTATTGTAAATATGGTAGTATTTTTCAAAAAAACCATTTGGCCGAAAAAGCTGAAACCTGTGTGGAAACATTTTTAGGTAGGGTAGATTCAAATTTCTTCAAATCATGATCTTCAGGGGTAAGGTGGGATCACGATAGGTATCGAATTTTTACATAGGAATGTAAAGTATTTTTCTTAAAATCTTTTAAAACTCATTTGCCTAGAAATCTGTAACTTTGGTAAAAGCAACCTCAGATAGTGTAGATTTAAATTCTTCAAAATCAAAACATTCTTCAAAATCACAATCTTCAGGGTTAGTCGTAGGGTAGGGGCACATTGGGAGAGAAACAAATTTTACAGAGTAAAGGAATTTGAATTATTCTCAAAAACTGAAATGTTATGATCTGTGGTATTACTTATATATGCAAGGATTTTAACATTGTTGATTCTTTAAAATTGTTTGACTTTTGCACCTGGACAATTCTTGAACCTTAAAAGGGGATCAAAGTTTGAAAAAGGTTTATATTCCATATATAAACAGTTGTGTAAGTTTTTCTTGAGAACTGCAATGCTTAATATGTGATATCACTATAAAATTATCCTTATAAAAAAGGGGCTCAATGATAAACATAAGAATAGCTGGAAAAAAAGGAAAATCTTCTTATACACGATCTATTCTACTACATTGTCGTTATATTTTTATATGACTCCATGAAGATGATTTTATCACGGTTATTGTTGCTCAGGAGAGCGATGGTGCCGATACGCTTCTTGTTTTAATTCAAAATTTCCTATACATGATTTTTATTTCTCTAATCAAAAAAGTTTGCAGAATATTTTAAGAAATTAATATAGTGCTTTACTTTTACAGGCATATATAAATGTCCTCTTTTTCCGTATCTTATGTGGAAAACAATATGTACAGTCTGTTTAGATTTCATGACTGACACTGGGAACCCACCAGAATGTTGTGACAAGGTCTGTCCATCGCTTTTTTAATTTTATGATTTGCAAATGGAATTTGTATGATAAAGGGACCACAGAGAGCTATACAGTACGGCAATGACGTGTTATGTATCTAATATAAAGTAAAACTGTTTATAGTTAATTTGCAAGATAAACACAAATATTTTGGAGTTTACACCCTGAAGATCTGAAGAACTAGATTACATATCTCTTTTGGTAAATTACTATTATCGAAATGGCCTTAATTTGTATCTCAAATATTATAGTTTCTCATTATTGTTATGAAGTATATAAAATTTGTATCGATAGATATGTTAATACGAATATGTTGAAATCTATATTGTGTGATTTTATATTTGATTTATCCAATGAGTTGAAATAGTGTTTATATTTGCTACGCTTGTCAGGTCTGTATCCGGTCATTGTTTGAATTGTTCGCAATCCCTGATGCCGCAAATTATGTTTATAACGTTCAAGAAATCACAACTATCACGTGTGTAAAATATGTCAATGTTTGATGCTACATTTTGTTCAGTTTATAATAGAAAGTGGTTTGATAAATATAATTTTAGCATAAGTATAAATTTTCTAAAGCAATTTAATTCATTCCAATTTTGTACAATCAATGACATAAATATTATTATATAAAAAAATATAGCATCATCCCAAGCCATTTTGATGTCGACAAAAAGATTTTTAAAAACACTTAACTTAGCATATAACTTATAAAAAAACACGTCACATATAGAAAATAAAATATTGTCATTGTTATTTATAAAAGATTGAAACTCAAACCACTGTTAAATTCACTTTGACGCTTGTTGTTTGTATAGATATAATGCGAATATTTTTATTTTCACAATTCAAAATTTTTAATGAAAATATGGACTGCAAGAAATATTTAATTACACAAAAACATACTGAACAAATACTATCTAAATTTTGAAATACAGTGGTCACTGCGTTTAGAATCAATCTACCATTTGTGTTTGAGTAGAATCCTCATCTCATTTCAAACAACTAAAAAAAGATTTTACAATCACGAAACCGTTGAATGATAATCACATGTAAAACCCCTTTTGTTTTGCTGTTTAATTGTCCTTTTTATATTAAACATTCGAAAAAGAATCGGTTGTAATGTTTTACAAGAGGTCCGTATTCCTCATCGTTTACCTGCTCTGCTTGAGTTGTCTATTGCATTATCTATGCTCACTAAATAACATACACTATATTGGTCCATTGTTTTATTTACACTTTCATAACATTTACTTAAGATATATATATATATATATATATATATATATATATATATAT
>WFKH01011581.1:407022-428570 GCA_016163765.1 Magallana hongkongensis
CGTGAGTTCAAGCCTCGGTCGGGGCGGAGGTGGAGCTCCAATAAAGTGAATTTCCCTGTGCTTTACATATATCTATATCATTCACTATGGGCAGGTATATGTCAATATGAGAGTTATTGCAATGTTTGTGCTTATTATATATGTATATATCTATGCAATGTGTATCGTTCCGATCCTCTTAAATTGTTGTTTAACTGTATTCCACCTGTATCTCAAACGACCGTGTAGACCGTGTAGTGCGCGGCCAGCGCGGTAGGTTCCGTTCGTCATCGAAAGCAAGATTTTGTCTTGCCTAGATGGCCGAGTGGTTAGCGCGGTGGCCGCTCACTGTTGAAGGATGGGTTCCATAGGTCGTGAGTTCAAGCCTCGGTCGGGGCGGAGGTGGAGCTCCAATAAAGTGAATTTCCCTGTGCTTTATATATATCTTTATCATTCACTATGGGCAGGTATATGTCAATTTGAGAGTTATTGCAATGTTTGTGCTTATTATATATATATATATATATATATATATATATATATATTTGTATACCTGTTTGAAATTGTCTCTTCAATGTTTAATAGAAGAAAAATTTGCAACATAAGTTTAATGACAACAGGGCTTCAAAATCCTGGCATTAAACTTAGAATAATATTGATGACATTTGTAATATTTATTTCCACAATTAAAAAATATTTAAGAATGCTTTGTTCTAACTTTGGTTAAATTTTGTTTCATGGTTCAAGGGGAAAAAATCAAAAATGTGAGAAGTTTAAGATAGAAGGAATATGTAAACACACTTTCTACCATGCCTCTTTCTCAATGCTTTTTCTATTGATGAATTTTTCCGCACACATATATACACATACGTGAATAAATATGCATAAGAAAATATTAATTATTTCTTCGTAATAATCAATTATTACTAATGAACAACCTGGTGCCATTTCACAAGGTTTTCTTCTATACAGCTCATCACGCTGTCAGCCTTTGTTTCTGGTTTCCACCATAGTAAATCTACATTAAATACGGCATATACATGTATATCTTAATATTTTTTTTGTCTCATGTATATGATTCGAAAGAAATCTTTTAATTTTTAACAATGCGCTAAGAGTAATTAACTAATCTACAAATGATCAAAACGTTCCATAAATTGCAAAACGTAAGTACAACATGAGACATACTTAAGGAATACTAACATTGTGGTTTGTAGGTTTTAATGTTAAAAACAAACAGGGAACCAGAACCCATATTTTAGCGCTAAAAAGTATTGATAGAGGTTTATTTTGCTTTGCGTCCATTTATGATTCATTCGAACGCAGACAAAATTGGATGACTCATGTTAAAAGTATCATTTGTAATATCTGTTATTCATTTTTTCCCCTAGATTATAATCTGCTTATTTGATTTCTTTATAAGTAAAAACGATGTGCAAAATGTTTAAGACTTTTAAATTGATTTAATTTATCTATTTTGATTTGATTTTTTATAGAATTTAGCAAAATTGCATATTGCACGAGGATTTTATGTATTTTAGCACGTATTTTAGTTTACATGCGAATTAATCTCTTTGTTTTTTTTAAATTAAAATACCAATGTTAACAAATGTTTCACATGACCTTTAATGAGTTAAAGTATTTTGTACATAAGATACATGGAATATGTGTAGAACTTGGACTAGACAGTGCCGTGGTATATATACCAAAATGTTTTTACAATATGTTCGACCAGCAACAACTTAAATTATCAATATATGGCGAGCGTCAAACTTTCCATTATTTATTCATGAATTACAAATTATAATGGATATATCTCTTTCTGTTTACGACGTTACAATCGCTCATTGAAGATTTGTTTACGAGAAAGTCAAACAGTAATAGATAACTTTATTTAAGGCATTTTACGCAGTCCTTTTCATTCGCGTTTTTGGGCTAGGATGCGTACAATAACGTCCTTATGGAGTGTATGTCTTCTTGTTTGTTTATTAATACCCATGATGGGGACTGTACTTTCATTCTATATATGGGGTAAGTATTACTAGTAAGCACTAATTAACAGGATCGATTGACTAATGATTTATTCCTTAGATAATCTAATTGGATTACAATGCCTTTTCGTTAAACTGAAATGTATTTGGAATAAATCAACTTGAATAATACGTCAATGTTATGGCCTTGATAAATACACTCTTACAAAAGGTTTCCAAAATGTTTAAATATGTAATTTATTTACGAGTCAAGAAGAATTACGCATGTGCATTTATAAATTTGATGAAGATTATAAAATAGCTGACTTTTTAATTTCAGGTCATTTTCCCGAATACACAGATGTTCTGACTCCCTATGACACAGGTAGGAAAAGTCATTTATAATTTTTTAAAATCTTTTTTAAACATGATTAAAATACGAAGCCATAAGTTAAGGATCGTTCATTTGTTCACTTGCAAAATTAAAGGATTTGCAAATAACATAACCTCAATTAGCGATTAATTACTAAGACAACGGTGTTTTACACAATACTAGTAAATGAACCTAACCATATATGCTTCTATTAGTATGTGTTTTCTATTATGAAGTATTATAAAGCTTACAATGGACATATTTTAATACTATAATAATATTGTACGTTAAGATTGTTATATACCGACTTAAACTTATGTTTCACTTATAGAACAAACAATAGTATTCACAATACACAATAGTGGACAACGCACTCGCTTATTATCGCTGCGACCCGAGTTCAATCCCCGTGATCGACAGTGGTTGTATGTGACAGGGTATGGAGGTCGCCCGCTTGGACACGTGGGTTTTCTCCGGGCACTCCGGCTTTATCAATCGTTGTAAAATAAATAGAGTTCAGTTTAAAAGAATAGTATTCATTCTTCAAACAGTAGAATTAAATATGGCGTATATTGTAATGGTCATATTATATTAAAAAAATATTGTTTCACACTTCTTGTGTAAGGAGAAACATTCCAGCATTTTTATGCAATTGAAGTCAATTGCGTCATAAAGATATAGTGTCCACATTTCCTGAAAAGATTCTGCCTAAAAATTGGTCACGTGATTCTATTTTTAAAATCTTAACAACCATGAAGACGACATATTGAGATATAAACGATAATAGAATACAATAACATTTATTGATTTAAAAAAAAGACAAAGGCATTAAAGACAGGCAAATTAACGATATATTGTGGTCACATATGTGATTAGTTTTACTTTAGTTTAGACCATACTTTACTTGAAAATCTGTTATGTTGTTTGTGATTTTTTAAAGGAGGTGCCTGGCAGCTTTGGTCATCTCTTGAGACAATCTCATCCGTCCAGCCAGGTAAGTAGCACCTTGATAATAACAATTTGTTTGTTACATTTTTTAGAGAAATGTTCAACTAGCTTTTATTGTTGTGGCACTTTAACATATTTTGCTTCAGATATTGGGGATTTTAGAGAGACGTTTTCTCATCAAAAAGTGTGTGATTATTGTTTTTCGTTGATTCCTGACGGGGTTAAAAACATCTGCCTTAGATACCGAACATGTAAGTGTATACGACTCTTTGCTGCAATTCAAACAGCAAAATTATAATAATTTATATTTATTATATAGGTTTTGAACATTTTCTCGTCTTCAGCACTCAAATGTTTAAATTTGTGCACCATAATGTAAGCCATGTGTGAATAAAATATTTGCAAAATGATCGCAATTCGTCTTAGATTGAGAAACATCATTTCTGCAATAATTTTAAAGATTAAACTCTTTAAATTCTTCAATTTAAATACCTAAAAGTTAACGAATATAAATCAAACTGATGATAATGAATTGTGTTTTAGTTGATTCCACATAGTTATTCAATATTTTACTTTTTGAAATTTTAAACAGGTAGAAATCTAGATTCTTTATATTTTGAAAATGAACGATCAAGAGGTAAGAACACTATATTAATGATTTATTACCAATAATCAAGACTTAAACTTAATTTTTATTTTTAGAAATGAAAATGTGATATCTATTTACAGAAAGTTCCAGATGTCGTCTCATTCCATCTTCGATCAGTCAACGAGTTTGTGATTTTTGTGTAAACCTTGCTATACAGACTACAGATCCTTCGGTGTGCGACGTCTATTGTCCTAGATTTACACATTTCCTTTGTGTTTGAACATTCAATTGTAAATTAAATACAACATTTAGGGCAAATGTGGAATTTGCAACATTGTTCAATGAGACATACAGAAATATATTATCGTCTTCATGTACGTGGTTAGATGCCGCAGCTGCAACCTGTGTGTATCGAAAGAGATGTCCGCTTGAATTTTTGTTTCTATCAAAGAGAAAGAACCGCTGCTCAATTGTTGGAAATGTATTTCATCAGTTTAAATAAATCAGGGTATGCAAACAAGCATGCATTTAATTCTCTTATGTTGAATGTAACAGAGATAGGCATTGCCTCTGCTGGGGTTTGAGCCCGAGTTCTCTGATAAACAAATTGATAATGATCCTAGACATAGCTTATAGGAATTTTTACCAAATGTTAACACCCAAGCTTGTTTATAATGTCATGCTTTTAAAAAAAAATATCAAAGTCTCGGATAATCATTAATATCCTATTTTAACTTAAAACATGTACAAAATAATCTATTATTAATCTGTTTTTTCGTTGGTGTTTCTGAAATGTTGTTTATTTTTTTGACAATGGAGATGAGGAAAGAAGGTTGCAGTTTCAAGCAGAATAGAAATTACACAATAAACACTCATTTTACTGAACTTATTTTTCATCTTAAATGTCAGAAAAAGGCAATTAATCAAAATGGAACAGCTTTCCCCAGATATCTGGTATTTGATAGTCATGATATCGAATCATATCATTTGATTGGTTTATTGTACTACACAAGTTCATAAGTAATAAACACTACACTACAACTCCTCAATGAAATCATTTGGCTTTGGAGTTGGGGTAGACCTGTCGACTCATTTGATATGAAATCAACAGTTTATGGTTCTTTGTATGTAACAAAGATAAATCACACAGAGAAAATGGCATGTGTGTGCAATGAGAACATTTAAACCGTTTATGTATGGTTTGGTCTAAAGTTATTGGTTTTTTTTTGCTTTTTAAATGTTTAAAATTCTTCAAATAGGCATTTGTTATAGTCAACCAAAACTTTAGCGTCAGTCGTCCAGTTATGAGCAAAGTACAGAGCTCACCATTTTTGTTATGTAATCAAAGCTCATGTGTGGCATGTCAAACGTTGCAATATTCGATCTTTTCCATTTGTATTGTATGAATTATTATTTGTATTGTATGATTTTATATTTGTATTCTATAACTTTAATTTGATTTTGAATTGCATTTTCTATTTGCATTGTATAACATAAATTGTGTTCTATAATTTCCAATTAACATTGTATAACTTTCCATTTGCATTGTAAAAATTTCATTTGAATGTATTTTATAATTTTCCATTTGTATTCATTTGTGTTAGTTTTTATTTGTATTGTATAATTATATTTGTATTGTATAATTTCCATTTGTATTGTAAAATATTTCATTTTATTGTAAACTAATTCGTTTGTATTGCATATTTTTTTTATTTGTATTGTATCTTAAGGATTGTTAATTTGGGTTTAAGGGTTCCATTAGTTTAATATTATCCTTTATCGAACTGAACTGGTTAATGCTAAGGTTTATAGATGGTTTACACTAGGTCATCTGTCTTTTTTTGTCCTTTTTGACAGATTGATTAGATACTAAGATAATTATTGTACAGTTGTGAATGGACCGAAAGTTTTTTTGAACGATGTTTCATTTATTAGACAATATTAATAAAATAACAAATGTCCGGTAACTCTGGTCTGTCATTTTCTGTTGAAACTTTATTGGGTTATTATATATTCAATTAAATTAAGAAGCAATGGTTCAAATAATGATAATACTGGAATAAGAACAGGTAATAAGAGGCTGCAATATTTTATGAAATGAAAAATGTCAGTAACTGTCAACCGTTTCAAAAATCCATATAGCGAAACACAAATTCAATTAAAATTTGCAAACGCAAACACGGACCTCTAGAAAGATAGAGGTGGGATCAGGTGCCTAGGAGGAGTAAGCATCCCCTGTTTTAATAATGGTCTAACAAGTATGAAAAACGTTAGTCAGCATGTGTCTTAACGACCCCCCCCCCCCCCCCAATTAACCATGAAAAGAAATAGTTCACCCTCGTGAAATTATGTGCGCAAATCATGTGCAACACGCAGATTGGTATTTTATGGTTTCTAAAAATATATAGTCCATTAAGTTAATACTAACAATTTCCTTCGAAAAAATAACTAAGACCGATGATTTCATCTAAACCACCGAAAACACCTTCCACGTTACCCAGTTCGAATACTATAGTTGGAAAAAATTCAACTAATGAGATTCTTCGTAACAAACCAATATAAAACTCTCTGAGAAACAATGCAAAAAAATATTATACAATACAAATAAAAATTCATACAATACAAATGGAAATAATATGATACAAATGAAACATTTTACAATACAAATAAAAATTATCCAATACAAATGTAAAATTATAGAATAAAAATGGAATGTATACAGTTCAAATAAAAATCATACAATAGAAATGAAAATTTATAGAATACAAATGGAAATTATAGAATACAAATTGAAATTATAGAAAATAAATGGAAATTTATGCAATACAAATGGAAAAGATCAAATATTGCAACGTTTGACATGCCATAATCAGACCATGTTTTTGTTTACATTAAGATTGTAAAAAATAAATATTCCAAAAATAGATATGACAAACGCTAGGAATTGTTTATTTACGTTAGCAGATAAAAATCAGCTTTTAACGAACTTTTACCAGTACATTCAACCCATGTTAAAAATAAAAACAAACATGGCACAAACCTTATTTACATAGCAAAATATTGTGAACTCTGTATCTTGCTTATAACTCTAGGACGAACACTCAAATATTGGTTGATCATTGGAATGCATTACTAAAGCATTGATAACATGAAAAAATGGATAATAAAATATGAACAAAATCGTGGTTATGCCCTTTTGTTATATATATATATATATATATATATATATATATATATATATATATATCACTGAATAGAATAAACAACACTAGGCATCTTTAAAGTGTCGGATCTAATATATACTAGATACTAAGCCAGTAAACTGGATATATAAAGCACTAAAAATGGATAACGAGAGGAACAATTGATATTGTCAAATTTTCGGGACAACCAGTCCCTTTTTCAGGACAAAAGAAATAAATTAAATGTGTAAAAACAAAGAAAACAAAATCTAGCACTACAACTAACACTTCTAATGGCCCTAAAGTAATCAATGGACTGCCAACTTTACGCCTGATTGAGTTAATTAGCTAATTAAAATTGACGTACGAGTTAATAAAGGAAAATTTAAACCCCCGTTGTTAAGTCGTACGGCGCTTTGGTTTAGATCCGAATTATTTAATGGAGTTTACAATGAATTGGAGTTTGATGTAAGGTAGAAAAAATTATAGATTAATGAAAAATCGGGAAATAATAATGATAATTTATAACAAATAAATGAGAGTAAAGGAAGCTATTAACTGAAAGTGGCGCAGTTGGCAGATTTATTGAATTTACTATACAGGTATCAGGTGATGTTAGGCTATGATACGTTCATTTTAATGAAGTCAACTTGCTTGTTTATGCCATCAGGTCTGAATGATTTGAGTCTGTGCATCCAGAACTTTTCCTTGCTTTTCCTCTCCGCGTCTGTCCAATGCTTTTCCTCTCCGCGTCTGTCCAATGAGGATTATGGTAAATAACCACTACTGTCATGTCTTCCCATTTGTAGCCACTCATATTAAAATGTTCCCCGACGGGCTCCAAGATTTTGTTGGTCTTGATGGTAAACCGGTGATTGTTGATTCTTCTACGGAGGTCACCCGTTTCACCAATGTATTGCTTAGAGCAAACTTTGCAACTGATGAGATAGATGCAGTTGTCTGTGCGGCAAGACGTGTTGCCAAATATCTTGTAGGTGCGACCCATGATTGTGCTTTTAAATCTGTCCGTGTTGATGCTGTGCTTGCACAAAAGGCATCTGGCATTTAGATATGTGTTAAAACGACCATTTGGCAACGGGTTGTCTAATCTCGCTCTCACTACCATGTCCTTTAAGTTCCTTTGGCATTTAAACGCAGCCATAGGCGGATCCTTAAAAGGGTCAGCCATTCTTTCGTTAGTGTACAGAATGGGCAGATTATTTCTAAGGATGCTGATAAGGTTCTTAAGGGCGGGCTGATAGGTAGTAACAAAAGGAACCCTGCTTTTGTCTGTTTTCTCTATGTATTACAAAGGGGTTTTCCCGTCTTTTGTAACAATCTCATCAATTGCAGATTGCACTGTGTGAGCTTTATAGCCTCGAATACACAGATGGGATTTTAAAATCTGCTCTGTTCTTCAAAGATTTCATCAGAAGAACACATCCGTCTGATTCGGGTAGTTAATCCTGAAGGAATTCCTCTAAACGTAGGGGGAGGGTGGCAGCTAGATGGCTTGCGATAGAGATGAGAATCAGTGGGTTTTGTATGGAGACTGAATTTTATTCCACCATCTGCCAGAGTTGATGTAGTTCCAAAAATACATTTTTTGAACTAAATATGTTCACTGTGAATTTAATGGAGTTATGGAAGGAGTTGGCAGAGCTAATGAAGTCATTTAGGCAGTCTTGGTTTTCGACCCATTTCATTTCAATATCGTCTATGAATCGCAACCAGCTCAAAGGTTTGAAAGGAGCTCCAAGGAGCAAGTTGCGTTCCAATCTTCCCATAAATATATTGGCGTAAGAGGGACCCATTTTGGTGCCCATAGCTGTTCCACTTATTTGCATGTAGTGTTCGCCAATAAACATGATATAATTCAGCTTGAGAACATGTTCAAGGAGCTTGAGTCCCTACAGGCGTCGATACCTTCATCGTGTGGGATATTCGTGTACAAGGACGTGACGTCCATTGTAACGAGAAGAGTATGGTCTAGCTGGCCAGAGGAATGTGTTTTATTCAGGTAATCTGTAGTGTCCTTGAGGTATAATGGTAAATCTTCTACATGTGGACGGAGGTGTAAATCTAAAAATTCAGATATTTTCTCCGTGAGATAACCAATGTCACTAACTATAGGGCGTCTAGGCATTTCTTCCTTGTGGGGTTTTGGAAGCAGATAAAATTGACCCGGTCTACAGTTGGTTGGGCGAAGCGTTTCGTAAACATTAACACCAATTTCAGCATTTTCATACATTTTGTCAGACAATGAATGCGTGGCAGAATCTGGGGCCATATAATTATGGTGGAGGGTAGAAATTGATTTAGTTTTTTTAGTTTGTCACGCAGGTCGGCTGATTTAGCGCGCCTGTCACCTGTTTTGGCCCCTTTGGAAGCGGGTATGTTGTTACCCCCACAATGGATGACCAACACATGGGATGCATTTTGTACCTTAAGCAGTGTTCTAACTTTTGAACAAATCTCTTCCACCTACATTCCCCCTTTTCCTTGCCAAAATATGGTAGCATTATGGCGATCTAGCTCTAGGTTGGCACCTAACTGGGATTTTTATCGAAGCAAAATGCGTGCTTAACAATGGAAGACCCAAGGATCCTATCGTTCTAGGACCTAAAAAATGGTACTTATAACACAATTTAAAATACTAAATGTGTTGGGTGACATCAGCCCAAATGTACATGCAATGGGACTTCCATCTAACCTTGCTTGCAATATCCTGTGCGCTGGTACCCAAGACCCAAGCAACGGATGCTGCCCCAATGCGAAACGAATGAGGTTTGTATGATTGGTTGTCTAACCCCAATTTTTCGAGTGCTAAATTAAAAACTGATTAAATACCGATGCAACCTGGTACTTAGTGATTGGTTTTCCCGAAAGGTGGCAAAAAATGCCCCCGGGCTGGTGGGTCTTGCCTGCATAAATGATTGAACTATGCGGACAGGAGCACCGTATTGTTATGTGCGAGATAGGTTACATCCCCATATTGAATGGCATGACCTGGGTGAGGTTACCCTCTTTCATGGAAAATAATTTTATGTCATCATTTGTTAGCAACTAAATGGCCCAAATTGATGTATTTCCCATTTGCAATTTTAATTTTTTAATCTATTGGGCACCACGTGGCCCAAGTCACCTTCGTAACTCTGTGTTTGGGCAAAACAATTGTCAGAAAAGATTTCAGGCACTGTACCTGTACACTGATCATGGTCCGCCATGTCTGGCTGTAGCGGCTCGATGGGCATTGGTTGGGTCTGATTTGGGCCTAGAATATCCGCCACCGCTTGAGACACCTGTTGCAACTGCTCGCTGGAGAGCAACGATGTTGTAGTCTGTGCTGGTGCCACATGGTCAATGGGTATGGGCGCTGACTGAGCTTAGGGGGGTTAGCAGCAGCTGCTCCATCATGGTGCCTGGGTTGCCTCTTATACCTTGTCGTTAGCTAGGCCGGCTCTTGATTTTTTCTCTTTGGCATGCCGAATTGCTCGTTATTTAAATAAGAAACAAAAATATATCAGGATAAGAAATAGAAAAAATGCATCAATACGCCAGAAATTACGTGTAGACCAATGGACGGGCTGCTGTCTGGATGCAGATGAAGCTTATACCAATCCGCACAAATCAAGATAAATAATCGGTCATCGGATCATTTTATTTATCTAAATACTGCTTAAACAATCTTATTTTACACCACAAATTACTTGAACAGCAGTATCTTGACAAATAACGGGCCAAAATTCAGATTTGTGAAGCGTAAATTAAAAAGCACCTTACTTTGTGAATTTATTCGAGAAGACGGACGAAATTGCGTATGACGTCACAGATTTGGTTGAGTTTACTAATATTCGAAAGGCCAAAGGGCCTGAGGACACTAATAATACTAAAGTCAGGGCAAGACCCATATGAAACTTAAAACAAGCTTATTGGCCCTTCGAAAAATGAATTTAACCCTGAATGGTTAAATCCTATTATATTTAAATGAGCGTATAGTTTCAATAAGTTATGAAGCACATGGATATAATATGGTTTAAAAATATGGTATGATAATTTAACTTAATTTTTTTTTTTTACTAATGTTTGATAAGCTTGTTTTTTATCTTGACGTGGCAATTGCAATGTGTTCCTCTGGTAAACCATCGTGAAGATACATCTTTCTCTGGTGCATCTCTTTATCTAATTAAAAAGCTTAAAATCCGTCTCAAAATTTTACTCGTTCCAGACATTTTATCGTAATTAATGCACATGTAATGCATTACAAGGATAAAATAGTGCGGTGCATGAAGTAAACAATTTGTTGGGTTAGTGCTCGAATGCTCGAATGATTTTGCTAACCATTCAAACTAAAAACAAAAACAAGATACCCACAGGCATTTGCGTTGACCTGATATATAAAGCCCGTAGCTGGACCAGTCAGGGGTCTCATGTCTGCATGTCTCAACCTCAGTCTCAACATGAATTTATAAAAAGGGGGAGGGGCAGGAAGAGTTGGAGGTATTTTGTGTTATATATACCCTAGCTACAGGGTTTCTAAAATTAAATACATTTTCACTATATGGCAATATTGGTTCCACTAAATGGCCTCAACGCTGTAAGGTCGCACGATGTAGACGGACGACGCATAACGACGGGGGAAAACCACTGGCAATAGGTCACCTGAGTGACTCAAGTGACATAAAACAAACCAGGTATACAAATAGCAAGGAGCAAAAATGGCAGTTTTACAGAAAGATTGATATACAAAACATACCATGAATGAATTTACGCGCTAGGATTGCGGGAATACTAGTATTACACGGTTCAGTAGGGTTTCTTATTATTTCTTCCGGTCAATCTGCCACTAGGCATATTAAAATTATGCTTTTTACGCTACATTTTAATGCATAGCAGACTTAAAAGCATTCGATATAATGTCTCAGTAAACTAACTGTTCTAAATGTACAAAAGTTTATCAATAAAGATATTTAAGATCTATGTTTTTGTTATCAACATTGTTCATCAATTATTTTTATTCAATGCGCTGCTATGATGTGTTTTCTAGATTTATATTTTACAACTGCTATTTTTATTTGTACCAAAACCTTACTTTACACTATGAAAATGTTAGTGAAATAAAAAATATAATCATGGTAGTAAAAATGTATATTCACGTAACCACTTAACCCCGAAATCACTCTCTTTATGAAATATGTTTACATTGTGAATTTAAAACAGCCAACGTTTTTATTTCACGTTCATCTAGCAGTACGTGGAAATAATGACGTTTAGAGTGTTTTATATATTAATATACGTGAACTCTTAGATTAAAAGAAGAGACGGTAAAATTGAGTTTATTGAGTAATTCACTTTATATGAATGTGTTTTAGGTTTCTTTATAATGATGCATCTTTGTCAAGTGTGATACTTTAAGTTATTTTAAATAAATGAAGATAAAGTAGCAAGTTTGTGCATATTTGACCTATATCAGAATAATGAATCACATACACATCGCTCAATTGCCTTGATTATTTGTATTTACACCTGCACTTTGCAAATTTTTAAAAAAAAAAATTGTTTAATTTTTGTTATATTTCTTTTAAATTTAAATATCATTTTTAATATTTGAGTACAAGTTTCATAATGTACCAACAAGTGCGAGAGCAGCACTCAAAATTTAAATTGTCCGTGTACGAAAACAAAGGATTAAAATATCTCAAAGGCGCATTTAACATATTTGAGCATAGCACTTTCAGCTATATATCATTTTAAGTGTAAATGGATTGTTCTTTTCTAACCTCAGATTGGGTTACCTTGGCACATATGTTTGTTTGGTTATTTTATTTTGCAGGAAGTCAAACAACAATAAATAAGTTGGTTGGCTATTATTTGCAGTCATTTTGATTTGCGTCTTCGACTAAGATGGATTCACTTGTGTTTTTGCGAATTGTATTTCTTCTTTGCTGGTTTCAATTACCAATGGTAGGGACTTTCTCATTCTATGGAAGAGGTCAGTAAGTTTATTGTTTTATTGATTTTTTTAAAAATCTATTTATTTATCAATTTCATTGAAGTATTTGACTCATATGTTGAATAATTATTTTTTAATTGTATTTTAAAATAATAATAATAATAAAGATAATAATGATCATTATTCTATTGAGCATATCAATTGCTCGACCAAAAATAGTGCATTTTTTGCGTTTAAAGATAAAATTCAGTAGTTGGTCATCATTAATATTTCATGATTCCAATTTAACTTTGATTTGGAGTAACCATTTCAATCACTTTTATTTTCAGACCATTTTCAAGAATACCAGAATGTGCCGACTTCCTCTGATACAGGTATGACAAAATAGTAATTTATTTTCTACTTATTTGTTTCCTTTCCAAACAAGTTTTTTTTTTTTTTAAAACGCATCATCAATTTTATTTTATATAAATTTTAACACGAAGTACACTTCTGCAATTTTTAAAAATGCCCGTAGCGAATATTTGCATTTTTCACCGATACGGACAGCCTCTCAAAATAACTAGAAAAATGTTCTTTAATAAAATGCTTTCAACAGAGAAGTGAGGCTGATCAAAACTAAAAAATTTTCTCAGACGGAACTTTAAAATTAAAATAATTATTTACTACTGAAAAGTATGCTTTTTATCTTTAGCATTATGCAGAATCGATTTTGTGTCTAACTGAAGGAATCAACAATTTTGTTGTAAGAGAAAGAACAAAAATAGAGCGAGTCTTGTCTCCAATCATATTCCTTAAGTGGAAGATAATATATAATACAATACATTTTTATTGTGAATGAGAATCTTTTGAAACATGAATTAAAAATTATGATTTTGTTGTTAAAAGTTTAAAATAAGACTTTAATGTTTTTCCATGAATTTTATTTATTTAATACATACTATAGTTTCAAAATTAAGCATTTAAAACACTTGAAAAATCAAACTGTTAAAGTCATTCAGAAAAAAATCAAACTATTCTCTTAAAAAAGTTTTTTTTTTAATGATGAGGAAGTTACAATTATTTTTAGTGAGTTTTAAGGTCAGTAAATTATGTAGGTGAAATATGTCTTTAAAGTAACTTAATTTCTAAGAAAAAATTGACATATCTAAAAGTATTAGACACAAGTTTAGCAAAAATATTTTCTTTTCTTGAACATAAATAATGGTTATCATTTAGATAATTTCTAAATAAAAGATCAGTTAATATTATAAAGTTGTGACCATACATTATCCCTCAATTAAGTATATTTATAACAAATACATAAAAAAATAGTTGGAATAACATATGAAAAGACAAATAAAACACTGATAATATTATATGATTTTTGAGTTGAAGCTTTTACTTGATTGATCTTTAAACTATCATTGTAATATGAATTCATCGTTTGAAGAAAAAATATATGCTCTTATTTATGTTCTTTATCAGACAAAAAATACAAATTAATTCATATGAAATAAGTAACTTCATACATCCTTCTTAAAACAAAGAAAAAAATCGATGTGTTATAAGGAATGACTTCTTTCTTTAGAAAAACCTATTTTTCTTTATCGGGATTGACTTAAACATTGTTATGAATAATAAGCAAGAACTTTAATATCGACTTCGGTTCTTTTAATTTTATAGGAAATGTTTGGCATCAGAGCCCATTTTCAGATATTTCATCCACATTCTCTTCAGGTAAGTCATATTTATGAAATGAGCCTGTATGATTTAAAGAAAAAAAACAAATGTTATTAATAATTCAGCCTAACGGGAAAAAACTTTTCCAAATTTACAACCCGTTCTTTAATGTTCAATAAGAATTTATCATCAGAAGTAGTTTTATAACACCATGATACATTATTATAATTCACTCAAACCTGCATCATGTGCATCGAAGGTCAACTTCTCAAATTCTTAGATACCGTGTTCTGATGAAATGTGTTTTAGTTTTGAATTTACAAGGCTTTATTATGAAACTATATTTGTTTTTGGTTTTTAGCTCACCTGAACCGAAGGTTCAAGTGAGATTTTCTGATTACCTGTTGTCCGTCGTCTGTCCGTCCGTCCGTTCGTCTGTCCGTCTGTAAACTTTTCACATTTTTGACTTCTTCTCTAAAACCACTGGGCCTAATTTAACCAAGCTTAATGCAAAGCATTCTTATGGGAAGGGGATTTCAAATTGTTAAAATAAAACCCTTTTTTAAGGAGAGATAATTGCGAAACAGTGAGTATAGGGTGTGTGTCTTTAAAAATCCTGTTCTCAAGAACCACTGCACCAGAAATACCAATATTTACACAAAACCAAGTATATATAGTGAAAATTCTAAATTGTAAATATCGTGATCCCCGGATTAAAACTGGTGCCGCAGGCGGGGTTCAAATTTTAACATAGAAATACGTAGGAAAAATTCTTTTCAAGAACCACTGCACAATAAATGCCAATATTTACACAAAAGCTTGTACATATAGTGAAGAATCTAAATTGTAAAAATCGTGAACCCCGGACCAAACCTGGGGCCC
The DNA here is from genome assembly GCA_016163765.1 of Magallana hongkongensis. Taxonomy (NCBI): domain Eukaryota; kingdom Metazoa; phylum Mollusca; class Bivalvia; order Ostreida; family Ostreidae; genus Magallana; species Magallana hongkongensis. The sequence continues at coordinate 422,561 of WFKH01011581.1, forward strand.
CAGGCGGGGTTCAAAGTCGAACATAGAAGTATATAGGGATCATTTTCACAAAACTACAATGTTTCAGTGTATGAGATTACTATGCAAGGATCTTTAAATAGTGTAGATTCTAAATTGTAAAAGCCGTGACCCTTGAACCAATACTGGGGCCTCAGAAGGGGTTAAAGAATTAACATAGAGGTATATAGGGAAAGTGTTTAAAACTCTTCTTCCCAAGAACTACAATGCTACAGTTTGTAAGATTATTATTCAAGCATCCTCAAATTGTGAAGATTCTAAATTGTGGAAGCCGTGACCCCCAGACTAATACTGGGGCACCAGGCGGAGTTCAAAGTTAACATAGAAAATATAACGAACAGGTTTAAAAATCTTTTTCTCAAGAACTACAGAGCAGCAGTTTGTGGGATTACTATGCAAGCATCCGTGGCAATTGTAGATTCTAAATTGTAAAAGCCGTGACCCCGAACTAATACTGGGGCCCCATGTGGTGTTCAAAATTTAACTAGTAAAGTAAATAGGAATAATGTTTCATAATCTTCTTCTCAAGAACCACAATGCTACAGTTTGTGAGATTACTATGCATGCAACCGTGAATAATGTAGATTCAATATTTTTAAAACAGTGACCCCTGGAATAATACTGGGGACCCAAGACGTTTTCAAAGTTTAATGTTGAAGTATATATGGAAAATGTTCAAAAATCTTCTTCTCGAGAACTACAATGCTTCCATTTGTCAGATTGCTACGTAAGCATCCTCAAATAGTGTAGATTCTAAATTATAAAAGCCATTACCCTTGATTTAATATTGGGACCCAGAAAGGGTTCAAAGTTTAACATAGAAACATAGAGGGAAAACGTTTTAAAATCTTCTTCTGGAGAACAACAATGCTTCAATTTGTGAGATTATTTTGCAAGCATCCTTAAATAATGTAGATTCTAAATTAATAAAGCTGTGACCACCGGATTAATAAGAAATTGTACTATTTAATATTATTATTGAAAAAAATTCTGTTTAATTGAATAGAAATTGTTTTTTTAAATAATAATCCGTTTCTTCAAGGGTGAGTGCCTTAGAATTAAAGTTGATATTAATACAAAAAAATTCATACTAATATTTTATTTGACCCAGGACTATGTGTATAGAAAAATTTAATTCTGGGAAGATGTTTGGTGTTTTACATTGTGGCATATTTCTGCCCCCTACATGCAAGATAAAGAACAAGGTACACTTAGTATATAATTTTGGCCTATGAAAATCATAAAAAATGAAGCATCAGCTAATCTGTCTTTACCCCTCGAAGTTAATTTTGGACAACCCCGGTACTTGAAACATGCATGGGAAATGGCGCCAAAACGTCACATATCCGAATTGTAAATTCCAAACTTAACCCGGATTTCACTTTTTGGCAAAAAACTACGATTTTGTACACACGTATGTAAATATTTTGATATGAGCACAGGCAACGCGATAGATAATATTTGTATATGTCAAAGGTATTGCAATGACTAGTCGAAAAAAACGTATTTCGTAAATCGCGTTCGTTGTGCTCATAGTGAAATTTAAACATTTGTCATTTCCGGAACAAGTCCTATATGAGCTTACATTTTTAATGAAAAATCGCCAAATTATGTACCAAGGGATCAACAATCGCTGCCTTTCATCCAAAATGGTAGAAATGTAACAATAATCCAAATTTTAAAAATATATTTGATTAAATAAATGCAAAATCGTAATCATTGTAATCCGGAATTTTTAATTTCGTTCGGCGGTTTCTGGGGAAAACAATCGTAGCGTTCCACTAACAGAGGACAAGTTCGACAATATGATTGATTGAATGATGGTGATTGACGGAACTGTGAATATTGTTGATAGACACGTTCAACACAACTGGTGTACTACTGTGGGATTGTATTAGGTAAGAATTGATAGGCGATTTTTTGGAAAACAATGAAAGCAACAAAATGCATGTTAATCCGAGATTCCTCTGACTCGAAACCCTGATCGCCGCTGTTTTGATGTGTGTTGTGGGGATAGGGATAAAAACAAACAAACATTTTGCCACTGTTTAAAGATATGTTTGTTTACATGTCCCTTTCACGTAATATCTGCATTGGAAAATATAAAAATATTTTTCTGTAGGCCTAGTGTCCAGATGCTATTTTTGATGTGCATTTATGAATATATTCCTGCAAAACTATCACGCGTAAACATGTTGAAAGTACGTATTAAGGCATATGATATGGGGCATGTTTCTGCTAGGTATAAGGGGAACTGCCCAACCACATATGCAGTACCCAAATCAAGATAATACACAGAGTTTGCACTTTGACATTTAATCTACATATGCGTACTATCAATATGTATTTATCGCATGATTGTGAGGGAGATATAAAGATTTATTCACCCAGGGAAAATCATGTTTCCCGAGGGCAGCGCCCAAGGGAAAGATGATTTTTTCTGGGGGGAATTAATCTTTTATTATATCTCCCGAACGTTCAAGCAATAAATTATTTATTATACCGAGTGACAAGTGATAATTTTTATACATGGGTTCTAATCGGTTTTTAGCTATTGTAAAGTAATAACATAGTGAATGTTAACTGGTTTCTTTATGTTGGTTTTCTGATATAAAAGGGATTTGAAGCGGTTTTTTGTAGAATTAATCATTTGATTTCATCTATGCTCATCCTCGGGCTTTTTCCTATGAATGGAATGAAAAAAAACACGTTGCTTTTGAAGAGGGGGGATATATGATAAATATGGAGATGACAGGGAAATATGAAGTTTTACTGCTTTGACATGAGATTGTCTAGAACCAATTGTATAACGCATTAGATGAAATTATTTTAATGAGGTATAATAATACAATATGTGGGTGTCAATAAAATATATAGCGAAAAAATAGTTATCTTCACTTTTACCACACATAATCTTTAATCAGAATATTGTCACATTTTAACTGAAAATGTAAATGCTAATAAATATGAACAAATGTTTGAAGCCATATAAGTAATTGTACATTTTTCGACCTTCTACAGAAATCAGATGTTCCTGTGACTTTGCCTTAAAGTGTTCAGAGGTTGGAGTTTATTTCCATGGTGATGATGATGAAACAGCAGACAGAGGTACGATTAAATATAATTATATATTTTTTAAATTATTGTTTAATTCATGCAATCCTTGCAAGATTTGATTTGGATGTTTGGATTGAATCCTTATTTAATTTCTTTATAATTCAACATTTATTTTTATTTTAAATATTCGACAGGTTCCTCTGCACACCTTGATAAATGTTATCAAAGCAACACAAACTAATGTATAATATAAAGATAGAATTCATTCTAATATGCATACAACTTAATAATGAAAGACATAAAAATCTAGTTTTTCGAAAAATGTGAAATTTTAAAACTTTGCACAAGTCAATGAAAATAACAGTTCCTGCTGGACTAGAACGCAATACCTGAAGGTCCTGAGGATCAGCAGTCGGATTACTAATCTTTGGAACTACTTGAATCGTTCGATATTTTAGCTTGAATAATATTTTGAATTTGCATGTTGTAATGCACTTCTAAAAAAGTACAGGTCACGGGGTGGAGGAACCTTAAAGATATTAAATTGAATTTCTTTAAACAACTTCTACAGAAAGTCTGTTTATCATTGCAAATATTAAGTATACATAGGTCATAAGTAGCATTATTATACTTGTACAGTGATGTAACAGCTTGTGATTAATGACTTTTTAATATATTTTTAGAATGTGTAAGTTCTACCCCTGCTTGCTGTGCTCCAAAACAACATCACAACAGGACAGATACAGGATATAGAAGGAGCATGCAGACTTCATCAAGAGAAGACTCCGTATGGATGTTCTGCTTGCTATGTAGGAAGTGTCGTCACATGTGTGAAACAAAATCCACAAGGGATTATTTGCAACAGTCCTGAGCCAAACAAAATACATGTACAAAAAACATTATCAAAGCAGAGTATGAAGAGTCCTCCTTTAGTAACACTGTCTATTCCAAGTACCTCTACAAGTCATGCTAACTGTAATCTGTAAAAACCAGGGTCAAAGCTGGTTGTCTAGTCAGTGAATGGCAGGCTCAATTGACATGGAGTTATTTGAGCAGGACAATCACCAATACACATATACCACATATTGGAGATTATGTCCGCGTAGTAAGTGCAATCTGCAACAAGTTTAGACCAGACTTGAGCACTGGAATTGAGGAGAAAGATGTTGCCATGGCTGCGAAAATGCGATTTCTTGCAAATGGGGTGAATGAGTTAAAGGATATGAGTATAAAGGAAAGTGACTCATCAGTCAATAAATGCATAATAATTTAAAAAAAAATGTCTAACATTAATCTCTCTATATGAAATTTCTAGTGCAGGCATTGTGAAATGAAATGATCAGCCTTTCTGTTCTTTTTATGATTGATCTACAGTGTATTGGTCTGTTATTAAAAGTTTATTTTATTAAACCATTTTTTAAGTTCGAATTATGTACAGTGAAAAGGCAACTCCAGATTATTATGATAAATGTACACAACATGTTTGATAGGTGAATTTTCAATTTTTTAAATTGTTGTTCTGAGTTCATGCCTAAATGCAAGTATATTGTTAATTGATTTATTTCTACAATTTTTTTTAATTGCAATTTACGATAATATGCAAATCATTTTATGACAGAGCTGCAATAGTAAATGATTTATTGTATGAACATTGACAACATGTATATGAGACCATATAGGTGTAAAATAAAATAAATATATTTTAAAATTAAATATTTTCAAAACAATTCATATCAATATTACCTATTGTGTGCATTATACCACTGTATTTGAGATCAAATTGTAAAAATGAACAAGGTATTATATACTTTTTAAAAAATATTTTAATTAAACCTCCATGGAGTCCAGAACAATAATTTATTTTGTTTTATTGTGGTTAAAATCATTGCATGTATTAATTGAAACCAATATTTCACAGCAACTTTCATTGAATATTATTGACAAATGTTAAGAAATAGGAAATTTTGTATTTAAGTGCATAAAGGTCAAATATGATGTGTTATACATTACAGGTTAAGGTACTATCAAGCTGATATACTAGTATTTTTCTTTTTAATTTAACAATAAATATATATAAGGTCTTTGATACAAATACAGAACTGTTCATGGGATACTTTTATCAATGCAAACATAAGCCAACTCATCAAATAGAGTACATTGGTATGTCCTAAATTCTCTTGTAAAACGCGCCATGGATTTGATGAGGACTTAGCAGACATTAGCAATTAAGGAAAATGGCAATATTTGCAAACAAATGATATTTAATAATTGAATCATATAAATATTAAACAAAACAATTATTTCGAGTTTTTAAAAGTAAAAGTAATCATTCTAAAACTCTTGCCTCCCGCCCCTTTTTCCCCCCCCCCCCCCCCACACACACACTTTGGACTGTGAATAGTTAACTCCTCGGGTAGCCAAATGAAAACATGTACAGTTGTATATTGTAATAAAAACTGCACGATTGTGTAATGTGCGCCCAGGTATTAATTTATAAACGAGGTTTTAATTTAATTTATTTCGTTGAATATTTGAGAAGCGAATTTTATTGACATTTAGGGCATTAACGTTAAATTTTATAACATCATAATTTTGCATGTCATCTTTGTTTCCGTGTATTTCAAAAACTATTAGTGATACAAAGATAATATAACTATATATAGAAAGCCCATGTCCTAGAGAGTACTTGGACCAAAATTTGCTAACCTCTGAAGATAGGCCAAATATGACCCTAAGTGTACCTTGTTCTTATGTCAACATGCAAGATAAATATGTCGACATGCAAGATAATTATGTTGACATGCAAGTTACAAATCCTTTTAGAGAATTTGATTTTTATATGGGTAAAATGACTGACTAATGCCGTACTCTGACATCATAGATGCAAGATGCAACATGATAATGACAACATGCGACTTATTTATGTCAACATGCG
>WFKH01011581.1:441846-456286 GCA_016163765.1 Magallana hongkongensis
AAAGAAGAATTTTTCTTTCAATTGCAGAAATGGTCGACATCTAAACTGCAACTTTACGTAATTGCGTTAAATAAAAGTATGTTGTTACCAAGTACGAATTTGTTTTCATAGGCGGGGGTCATCATGATTTCTTGAATCTTCGTACGAGGACGCCCACTTTTATACTGACTTCATACATAGTCAGCGCATGTTTGTCTATTGTTCTCTGTTTAACAGTAGTTGTATATTTGCATTATCAAAGTTATGTCAAATTCTATCACGTGACGTGTTAGGTAGCATGTTATGTGCTAACTAGGACAATGTTTCCGAACACGTTAAGTTGTCAAGCATTGATTTAAAATCTATACTTACATGGGCGTGGTCTAATTGTTGAAACCATAGTAAATAGTATACATGTACAATATAGAATGGAAAGGGCTATGGTGAAAGAGCGATTACATAAATTTTTATACGTGGTATTGTTATTTATGCTAGTCTAATTTTAGTACCATTCTGATAATGTCTTAATATCAATCTTATGTTTGATCAAGGGCAGATAAGCGAACATTCTCCTTTTTTCGAAAGTTGTAAGGAGAAAAACATAGAATAAGCTTATTGTATCACAGTCTAAAATCTTAATTTATGTTGGAAATTGACTAAACTCTTAAAAAATATTAACAAAACTGATATTATGTTAAGAAATAAACGCAACAGAAGCGACCCAAAAGGGCCCAAAACCTGGCGCTAAGTGCAGTCATCCTTTCCAGGTTTTTGTTGATAGGCATGTTTTTCTTCTATGATATTAGAACCGTTTGAACAAGAGCTTGGACTTTGGGCAGTACGTGACAAACTCCGATTTGATGAAGGCGGGGTCTACACATGATTAACTGTCCAGTCATTGGCTAATAGATATAAATATATTGAACGCAATGACATCCGCCCGACTTCACCCAGAGATATATATTTCGCTGAAACAGTGTCAATTTCACACAGCAGAGCAGATCTTGGCAAACAATTTCCGGTTTTGACAGTCTATGAATATTAAGGTATCCGATCCATAATAGCCTCAGATTCAATGAATCTGGATGCATAACACATATGTATTGGCTTAATACTCAGTATACTTGGTCATAATTTTCATGTTTAAGTATCAGTATGTAGGAGTGGAATGTGTCCTAATTAATGACCTTTTCCTGTTCTTGAAGAGTTGCTCCCCTTTGATCTTAATCAATAAAAATCAATTTAAAAAAAATATATACGGTATAAAATTTATTTTAAATAGTTTTTGTACTCCTAAGGATTAAATTCATCTTTTCACCGAAGCATTTATTGATATTCTTAGTATTTACTTTTTTATTTTAAAAAATGTGCTTGTCCCCATAGACCTTAATGCAATCTTCATTAATTAATTACTGCTTAGCTAATAGTATTTTTGAAAATTTCTCTCGGTTAATCTTTTTCTACTCTAAAAAGCTTTGAATTAATATCAGAGTATTTAATGCATGATGGATATTCAGGGTTAGAAAAATTAGGTCCTAATATGGGTCGGATACCTTAATGATAAGTTCTCTTAGCGAATTAGAAGAAAGCAGGTCAATATTTGACAGCTTGTTTTGATGAGCAAACTAGATAGTAACATTCCACAGAAAGTCCAGACTCTTGTTAAAACGGTTCTAATAAGATATAAATACCAATTTTGCATTAAAATGCGGGCCCCTACTTTTAAAATTACAAGCAATTCAATGTTATGTCCAAATTAAAATTCAAATTAATTTTAAACTATGTTTCAAAGTTAATTAGTGCATTTAACACGACCTCATTCTTACAATTAGTCAATATTAACATTCCACATAATTTTGCTTGCAAAGTGTGTTGAAAGCTACGGAAGTTATGACACTGTAACACACATAGGGTACTCAAATGTTAAAATGACAAGTTTTATTATGACGTCAAAAACGTTTTTATTATGATGTCAAAAACGTTGAATGCTGTAAACTGCAACATCACAGGCGTAAATCAAAGTTCACACTTGTGGTTGTTACAGTGGCTCTTCCATTCATTAACTAGCCCTTAGGATAAAATAGGAATTTTAAGGAATAAATCACATTTGCAGACAAAGCAAGACGTTTTAAAAATATAAATATAAGCATTAAATCATAAAAGATACAGTCTCATAGCTGCAGCGATGTGTGCATACAAATTTTCAAAACGCGCAAACGTGCGTTACTCAATTTGTATGCACACACCGCTGCAGTTATGAGACTGTATCTTTCAAAAATAATGATTCAGTGCTTAAATAAACGCATCAATATGTATGTATTGTAGCTTGCATATAAACCTTACCTGTATGAAAGTATGAGGACAAGTCCAAAGACGGTTGATCCTGCCACATGTTACCTGTTAATTAGTATGCTTTAAAATTGGTTTAAAATCCTAAAATTGCCAATGAAAATTAAATGCTGTTGAAAAATCAAACCCAATCTTCTTTTAGCATCTTTCACACACAAATATGTATTGTAGCCTGTATATAAAACTTACCTGAAACTAAGGGATGGGGAGGGTCCCAGGACGGTTGATCCTGCCACACATTACCTGTTAATTAATCCGACGATACTAGTTATTGATAATGAACAGCAATTTTGAAATTAAAAGCTGTTAAAAGACCTAATTGGTTTAGTTGGTATCTTTCACAAAACCAATATAATAAATATCTTGTACAACAAATACATTTGATTTCAAGAAATATGGTATAAAATTCTGTTAGTTTAAAATATCAATTTACAAAAATGATTTTTTTGCAAATGCATTTTCTCATTTCGTATAAAAATGTTAAGTAATAAATACCTAACTAAAAAATAATCAAATTGCACAAAAAATAGTAATGATCTAAAATTTTGTTCCAGAATATATCTTTCCAAAACTAAAAGACATTTCATTCAGAACACCCTATATTTAAGAATTTGAGTTTACTTTGTACGCAGATGGTACAGGTTTGAATGAATCATAATAATGTACCATGAAGTTAAAAAATACTTCTGATAATAAATTATTGGACATTACAGAAACGGGTGTGAATTTGGAAAATGTCTTTGTGATTTGTTTTCTCCGTCAGGCTGAATTATTAAATATATTTTTTAAATTATTCAAATCAATATTACTTACCAGATGAGAATGGAGACAAATTATCTGAAAATGGTTGTTGCTGCCAATCATTTCCTGTAAACAAAGTGGACATTGGAAAACTTGGCTTTGAATCAACCCCGATATAAAAAGAGACTTTGCTAACAAAAGAAGTTTTTCCTTATATCAGTGTTTCAATGAAAATGTATCTCAGTTAAATATTGCTTTCTTATTGTGATCGATCTGATGTATTTATTTGTATGATAAACATTTTTTGGGAAGTTTCTTATTTGCTTTAAAGTGGAATGCTACACTAAAATAAATAATGTATTTGCTGTTGAAATGTGATTTTTGAAACATGGTTTCTTATTTTTAATCAAACTACTGAAGTACTGAGGGGAGTTGATTTTATTGATTATCTTTATGCTAAAATCAACGATATGTTATTTTGATTGGCAAGTAGTTCCTGAGCTGTATATGTATAATATTGTGCACATTTTTTCTAATATGATTTTTTGGTCTTTTCCAAGAAGAATTCCGAACTACATGTATAGTATGGTAAAACCCCACACAAAGTCATCTAATGAACATAGAAACGTATCATCTATATAAACTTTCAGATCGGCTGAAATTTTCAGGTCGATTCAAATTTTCAAGTATTTCATTTTTTTGCGTAAACAACTCATATGGATATCATTTCATATTTTTCTACCACATTTCATATGAAAATATAATAATCACACACACAAAGTCATTTTATTTGACGCAAAACATAAAAGTATATCATCTATATAAAGTTTCAGGTCATTCAGGTCTTCAGTATGTCCCGGTCCAAACACTGTTTCACTTCCGGTTTGCCAGAGTAACTGCATAGGACAGTTGATTAAAATGAACTCCCAAAAATCAGAATGTCGGGTTCGTACTTCCATTTTTAAGTCATTTATTTGACGCAAAACGTAAAAGCATATCATTTATATAAAGTTTCAGGTCATTCAGGTCTTTAGTATTTCAGGTCTTTAGTAAGTCCCGGTCTAAACACTGTTTCACTTCCAATTTGCCAGAGTAACTGCATAGAGTTGATTAAAATCAATTCCCAAAAAGGTTATATGCTGTTAATTGTTTCATATTGCTTTTTGTATTTTTTTTCTGATACAGAAAATAAATTAGATCAGATATCCTCCTTTAAACAATGAATTCCTGTTACAAATATGTTAGTTAAACGATTCGTAGGAGAAAAAATTGCTATGGCATTCCGCCTTTACATAATCAGAGAAGCCTTTCCCCTCTTTACGTTATTAAAACAATTCTTTTTTTGTCGTTTTACACTAAATTGAGAAAACTTGTATGGTACAGTTTTATAGATTTCATTGTTATTTAAATTTTTTAAAAATATATTTGTATGACAACCATTAGTTATGTTCAAGAAAAAAGAATATTTTTATTAATTAATCGTGGGTCCAATCCTTCTGAATGTAAGTTTTTTTTCCTTAAAAAATGGGTTATTTTAGGGACTTACATACCACTTATAAAACTCTACGCCCCGAAAACTTAAAAGAAATGCTATAAACCTATAATCACATAATGAAGTACCTTTAAAGTTAATAGTTTGATCTTGTTTTGTCTGAAATGACTTCGACAGTTGGAAATACTTTTTGGGTGTTTTAAATGCCTGTTTTAGAAGCGATATAAAAGTGTTAAATAACAACATTATGAGAGCTCTAAGTGTCTTTTATAAGTGCTTTTATTTAACAATTCATATTTTTTATTTTTACATTTAATGTAAACTAATTTAGTCTTATTGCAATCTTTTAACAAAAAATCATAATTCATGTTTCAAAACATTCTTTTATGCTATAAAAAAGTGTTATCAAATAAAAATATATTTCAGCATTTAATTTTATCAGAGCTAAAACATTAGTACTTGATAATATAAAGCACAAAGGCTTTTGAATAGAACTATGATAATGGTATTCGCTACTAAAACAGTATTCTTATTTAAAAAATATGATAAGTGATTATGAACTATTTCATAAAAGAAAAATTTCGACGGGAAATATTTAATGACCAATTAATACATTTTATGTGTTGATCCACCTCAATACTATGTTGAGAGTATTTTACTACATTTAAAACCAAATAGCGACAAAAGGCTGCAAATCTTCGTTGTATGCTTTAGGAAAATGTGCAATGGTGCATTTGTATAAACGTGCAAATGTATAAAAAAAATGATAACACAGTATCCAAAAGAAGGTTGTTTGGAAATAAAACAAACAGGTAGGAAAGAAAAAAATACCCACTATTTTGTCATACCTGTGTCAAAGGAAGTTGGCACATTCTGGTAGTCGTGAAAATGGCCTGACAATAAAGTGATTGAAATGGTTACTCTAAATCAAAGTTCAATTGCAATCATGCTGCAGTCTTGATGTCTAACTACCAACAAAATAATATTTCAAAACACTGAATGCCTTTCAGAGCAAAAATAAATCTTATTATTCATCAATGTAATTTTAAAAAAAATTGCGCATTTTAAGTAAAGCTTTTGATATGCTTATTAAAATGATTATTATTATTATAAAACCAAAAAATTTAAAAAATTAAACATAGCGGGTCAAAAAATTTATTGAAATCGATAAATTTATAGATCTACCAATCAACAAAACAAAAAAACCCTGTAGATTACTGACCTTTTCCATAGAATGAAAAGCTTCCCACCATTGGTATAAAAAACCAGCAAAGATAAAAAGCATTCAGCAAAAACACTAGTAGATCCATCTTGGTCGGAAGTGGCCAATCAAATGACTGCAAATAATGTCTAACCAACTTATCTATTGCTGTTTGACTTCCTAAAAAAAAAATAGAATAACCACACAGACATTTAAAAACCCAACAAAGCCCAAAATAGATCCTTAAATAAGACACAGTAACCCCACCCGAGCTAAAAGAAAATTAATCCATTATCATTTAAAAATGATGAATATATATGGATGTATGTTATATGTTCGCATATTCTATGATGCACCTTTGGGATATTTTTGTTATTTGTTTTTGTACACGGTCTATTTAAATTTTGAGGGCTGCTCTCGTACCTCTTGACACAATATGAAACTTTTACACAAATGATGAGAAACATGAAAAAATATTTAAATTGAAAAAAGGATAAAAAAAAAAAAATAAAACAATTCCCCCTTCATTTATCATGAAAATATTCGAAGAACGGTGCAAATGCAAATAATTAAGGCGATTGAGCGATGTGTATGTGATCCATTATTCTGATATAGGTTAAATATACACAAAATTTATCACTTAATCTTCATATATTTAGAAAAACTGAAAGTGTCACAAATGACAAAGATGAATCATATAAGGAAATATAAAATGCATTCATATAAAATAAATAAATCAACAATTTGACCGTACCTCACTGTACTCGAAGAGTTCGCAAATATTTTCATTAAAGAAAAATATATAAAACTAGATGATTTACCACACAAGCGCTAGAATTAACACTTTATACATTAATACGATACAATGTAAATATGTTTTTGTTCATTGTTGTTTATACTGTGACCAATTCTTTTCTGAATTGCTTTCTTAACCTATTCTTTAAAATTGAAATACAAAAACTACCTGCATGGCTAGATATTTAGAGGAGCGGACAGAGTTGGAAAATCTAAACTGAAATTGATTTAAATAACATTATGGTTTTTATGATAATCACTGTCCAAAATAAGAATTTTAAACGACGCTCGTTGCGAGCAACAAGAGGTCTTCCGTTTGATTGCACCATAAAGTAGACTAAAGGGATAGTTGTTCATTTCTATCATTTCTTAACACTTCATCAAATTCCATTTAAAACCCTCTATATGAATTTCAATAGACATATAATTATACTTAAATTATACTTAAAAAGTCGCTATTATTGTGATTTTTGATAAAATAAAATTGGAAATAAGTAAAATCTATCGTTTCAAATATAAAATCATATTTCTTAACACAACTAAGGAAGAAAAAACATTCGGCACTCGGAGACTGAACCCGGGTCGCCTGGAAACGGAAGACCTTAACTAGAGAAAAGCTTGTTGCAAAGCAACGAGTGGGCCTTCCGTTAATGTCGAAAGTAAAGCTAGAAGTTCCTCTAAGAAGCAGAGTTCAATAAACATAAGTAACTAAAACAAAAAAAAAAACTATTCTTGGTACGAGTTAACAAAATCCGAATGATTCTAAGTACGAATTTAACAAAAACATATCGATTTCAAGAATGACTTAGCAAATACAAATCCGAATGTGTTTAAGTACGATTTAACAATAATCGAATTATTGTAGGTACGAGTTAAATAAACATTGAACATAACACTATATTCTTAACAAAGAATGTGGAATGAAAATTTCCGAAAAAAGCAATTTTTAAACCCCTATATCTCTGTAATGCATCGTCCGATTTTAAAACGGATTTTAGTTTTAAATTAAGCTCAACAAGCTCTTTTGTTTCCTTTTTATGATTTGTAACAAATTATTGCTAAAATAAAATTTATTTAATTAAAAAGGATTTTGAAGCCCTCCCGGCCCCTAATTTGAGGCGCCAGCCCCTTTTTCTTGATATTAAATAAAACGTCTTAAAAATATATACATATTTTGTTCAACAAGTGTTCAGGAATTGTCAACCGTTCTAGAGATATCCGAACAACTGTGTTTTAGGGGCCGACCCTTACACTCTTTACCGGGGCCACCAACAGAAAATTTTTATGCATCATATTGTTGAGAACATTATTCTAAGCATTTTTTGTTCTACAATGCTTTTCAAAATATTTCTCCTTTTCTAGATATTAATGATCAGAGTTTTGGACTTCTGGCCCCTTGAAACCCCCTAATTACGCAACATATGACTAAGGTATAGTACTGTGTAGATAACCTGCTGTACAATGAATATTTTTGCTTCTATAATTAATAAGAAATTATTTTACAGTAAAGAGTTATTATAAAAAGACTAAAGAGCCCTTTTGTCCCCTAATTTGAGGTGCCAGCCCCTTTTTCTCGATATCAAATTAAAGGTCTCGTAAATATAAACACATTTTGTTCATCAAGTGTTCAGGAATTGTTGACCGTGCAAAAGATATCCGAACAACTGTGTTTTAGGGGCCGACCCTTCAACTCCTTACCAGGGTCACCAACAGAAAATGTTTAGGTAGTATATTGTTGAAAACATCATTTAAAGCATTTTTTGTTCTGCAATGCTTTTCAAAATATTTCTCCTTTTCTAGATATCAAGGATCAGAGTTTTGGACTTCTGGCCTCTTGAAGCCCCTAATTACGTAACATATGACTTAGGTATGGTACTGTGTAGATAAACAGCTGTACAATAAACATTTTTGGTTCTATAATTAATAACAAATTCTTGCTCAGTAAAGAGTTATTGCAAAAAGACTTTAGAGCCCTCTTGGCCCCTAATTTGAGGGGCCAGCCCCTTTTTCTTGATATCAAATGAAAGCCCGTAAAAATTGAAACAACTTTTGCATTACATGTTTTAACAAAATATTTATACATCAAAAGATATAACAGAAAATGTTTGAAAAATTCGTGAAAAAATTTGATGCTAATTTTCAGGTTCAGGCGAGCTTCGAGGCTTTGCGCAATTTTCATAATTGGAAGCATGGGGGTAGAACATCAGATATCTATCTAAAATCTTTGAAAAGTTTCAAGCTTCTATTTTGATTAGTTTCGTCGGAGATGCGTGGACAAAATGACCCATGAAATTTTTTTAAATCATCAATATCTGAAACCGGAAGTGACGTCATCATTTAAAAATTTTATAATATGTAGCACCAATAGTGTTCTATCAGTCCTGAAAATTTTGTGCAAATCGGTTGAATAGTTTTTGAGAAGTAACGCTCCAGAAAAGTCAGAAAAAGAAAAAAAGAATAATAAAGAAAAAGAAACCGTAGAATAACAAGAGGGTCTTCCGTTGGAAACGAAAAACCCTAATTAAAATATTAAGTGTGCAAACCCCCCTGGCGCCCCAACAATATGCATACGTCATTTGAATTTATTGGACTGTATAGTACAAAATCGATTCGTAGTGTTATCACAGACAAAGACACTGCATGGAAAATGTAAATATTTAAACGTCTGACCTGCTCCAAAACCCTAAACTTCCTCCTGCAACCAGATCATAATGACTCAAATTCAGCATCCAAGCCTGTGGAGTGCATCAGTATCACAAGATGCATCATCTATGCAACTTTGGTAAAGATTAAACCAATAATAACAAAGATTTGTCTATCAAAGGGCACCTGCTCCAAAAAACTTTAACCAGCTCCAAAAACCTTAACCTAATCCAGCATCTGAAACCTTTTACTCCAATTCAGCATTTAAGCCTGTCAAGTGCATCAGTATCATAAGATGCATCAGACATGAAAGTTTAGTGATGATAGAGTTAAATTAGCTATGGTCATCAAAGGGCACCTGCTCTAAAAACTTTTACCTGCTCCAAAAACCTTAATCTCGTCCAGGATCCGAAACCTAATGATTCAGATTCAGCATTTTAGCCTGTCAAGTGCATCAGTATCATAAGATGCATATGACATGAAAGTTTAGTGATGATAGTGTTAAATTAGCTATGGCCATCAAAGGACACCTGCTCTAAAAACTTTAACCTGCTCCAAAAACCTTAACCTCCTCCAGGATCCGAAACCTAATGATTCAGATTCAGCATTCAAGCCTGTCAAGTGCATAAGTGTCATAAACACACCATCACTGCAAGTTTGGTGAAGATAGGACCAGTAGTACCGTATAGCCGGGTTTTTTGGCGGGACACAAATTTGGCGGATTTGAGCCTACAAGGTATACCATTAATTTTGGCGGATATAATTTTGGTGAATCCTTTACCCTTCATTAAAGATCTCTTGTCAGTTTATTTTTCATAGCACTTGAGCAAAAATCCTATGTCACCATTACAAGGTGGTAAAATTTAAAGTCCGACCCTGGTTTCACTCTGTCTCACTTCAATATTTTCAAAAGAAATAACTAAATAGTACTTAATATATGCATGAAAAAAGTATACCGTGTTAACAATCAATTTTAATTTTATTGTTAATGAAGAAAACGTTAATCAGACAATTATCTGCACCTGAGTCGATAATGGATCAGATGTCTCCTAAAACAACACAAGCTAACACCCCTGTCATTTGGGCTAATTACACACATGAATAGGGAAAAGTGATATGGTGTTTAAACAATTAACTTCTAATTTATAGTAATGTTTAAAGCTTTTATTTATTTACATTAGTTTCGTATTGATTTTGAGTATATGTACATTTGTGTCTGTAACACTGTGTGCATGTAACAATAATTTTGTCCCTTTTTATCATGCTCACAGACTTTAAAAAATATATGAAAACTAGACTCTTGTTGCTATAGCAACAAAAAGGTCTTCCGTTCTCATATAAATGTATTATTGTGTAAAAAAAAAAATAAATAAAAAAAAACAAACACCAAATTTCTATCAAAAATGTATCATCTATGTAAATTTTGTGTTTTCATCACTTACAGTTTCTAAGATCTGCTAAATAAGATAAACGACTTGAGATATTTGATATATCTCACCGGAAGTAGATCATTTTGTTTATTTCACACCGCATAAATGACTTTTGTAAGCATTAATACCTAAATAATTATTCTTCGTAAAATAACTAATAAAGGTAAATAAAATAATTTTTAAAGTGCTTCCCGTGCCGACCGGAAGTTACGCCGACCAAAACAAAATTGTGTACACTTGTCTACAAACATAGGTCTATCATCCCACAAAGTTTGGTTATTCAAATCATTACCATATTTGAGATATTGAGGAGTCAAGGTTTTTTGTCTCGGGACAGGAAACGGACAAACGGAAGTGTTCAATGAAAATAAAAGTTAGGTTTTCTTAAACACTGGACAACGTGACTAAATTTCCTAACATTTTATCTAAATATATTGAAGAAAAACAGCAAAACTTATAAACAGCTTGATTTCTTTCAACTCTTCTAGTGTGGACCGGAAGTGACGGTTGACAAAATGAAAACTGTTAAACATATCTTCTATCAAATGTCTATCACCCATGTTAAGTTTCATGTCTTAGTCACTTACAGTTTTTAAGATCTCGTTGTTACAATATTTGTTTAAAAAAGACACCCTGAGATATTTGAGATATCTCACCGGAAGTAGAATTTTTTTGTTTATTTATCATCGGATAGATGCACAGGCACCTGACGTCATATATTTTTCTCATAATAAAAAAAATACTCCACTTACCTAATAAATGACAAGGTACCCATCCCCGCCATCTTGGATTTATTTCAAACTGGCACATCAGCTGGAAGTTTTGCTTGAAAATAATCGGTAAAATTATTTTGCAATCCTCTCCGTCTCCCGATCGGTCATTCAACATCTAAGCTTACAACCAATTCAACCAAAACGGTGCATTACACCTGTCATTAATAAAAATAACCACTCGATCTGCATGTACTGCCTTAGATATGCGATAAATGTCTAAAGGGTGGACGGAAGTTGTCACCAATATGTAAATGAGATTTCCCTGCAACGTGTGTTTGTTTCAATATTTCAAAATATATGCATTTATAAACATGTTTATATAAACTTTGTGTAACAAAAGTTATAATTGATTGTTTATAGTATCCCTTTTCTTAATTTTAACTCGTATGTTGATCGAATTCAAAATTGACGCCTTTTGAATATTCGTATCAGTGCTATATTTGGAAGGGATTACCCATATTATGACGCGATTTATGTCAACTTCCGTCCACCCTTTAGTTTTTTGTCGCAAATCAGCAGCAGTAGATGCAGAATGAGAAGATATATTTTTAATAATAAACGATGTTATGGGCCGTTTTGGTTGAATCAGCAGTAAGCTAAGATATTGAATGACCGATCGGACGGTGGAGATGATCGCAGAAAAATGTTACCGCTGAGTTATAAGCGAAAATTCACGGCGATGTGACAGTTTAAAAAAAATCCAAGATGGCGGGGATGGGTACCTTGTCAATTATTAGGTAAGCGGAGTATTTTTTTTTATTATGAGAAAAATATATGACATCAGGTGCCTGTGGATAGATGATATATGTAAGCATTTATACTTCGATTTCAATTTTATTTGAAATAAATTAATTGCGTAAAATATAATTTTTGAAATGCTACCGGTGACGACCGGAAGTAACGACGAACAAAACAAAATAGTTGAAACACATCTACAAATATAGGTCTATCATCCTACAAAGTTTGGATGCTTAAGTCTTTACCGTTTCTGAGATCTCGATGTCACTAGCTTTTTGTCGTGGGACAGGAAACGGTCGACAGGAAATGAATTTTGAGAAAATGAAAAAAACACCTGGAGATATTATTATTTTCTATAAGTCCTGAAAATTTCAGGAAAATCTATTAAGCGATCTCTGAGAAATCTTGTGGACAAAAAGGGGGAAAAAAATAATAATAACTAGACTCTTGTTGCTATAGCAACAAAAAGGTCTTCCGTTCCTCATGTATTAATCTGGAAAAAAAATCATTTTTCTTGTAAAACGAAAATGTATATAATTTATACTGTGATGGAATTTCCCAGTAATTATTTCTATGTAAAACAAAACAAAAAGACAAAAAGTGAATTTTTGAGTACTTTCTGTGACGACCGGAAATTACGCCGGATCAGACAGAACATAGTAAACATATCTTCATACATTGTTCTGTCTTTCCTCAATGTTTGGAAGTTCAAGTTTTGTTAGTTAGGAGACCTCGCTGAGAAAAGGTTTTTGTCTCAGGACCGGAAACGGACAAACGGAAGTGATTAAGGAAATTAAAAGTAAAAATTTTTTTTGTACATTTACCTACGGTACGTTACTGTTCATCACACTGAGTAAATTGTGTAAAAAAATCTAAACTTTTAAAAAAAACTTCATTTTGCTTGAACGCTTCGAGTGAGAACCGGAAGTGATGGACGACCAAATGAAACCCATTCAACACATGTTCAATCAAATGTCTATCATCTATATTAGTTTTGTATCTTGGTCTCTTACAGTTTCTGAGATCTCCGGGTACAAAATTTTTATAAAAGAAAGCTACCTGAGATAATTGAGATATCTCACCGGAAGTAGAATTTTTTCGTTTATTTATCCATGTGTAGAAGAACTTTTGTATTTCTATAGCTAAAATGTTACTTCCATGCTAAATAACCAAAATATTTTTAAATAATCAAATTTTGGTGTACTTCCTGTGACGACCGGAAGTTACGCCGGATAAAATAAAATATTGTAAACACATGTTTATACATAGGTCTATCATCCCACAAAGTTTGCTTGTTCAAGTCTTTACCGTTTTTGAAATCTCGTCGAAATAAGTTTTTTTTCTCGGGACAGGAAACGGACAAACGGAAGTGCTCAATGAAAAATTAATTTATTATTTCTTGTATACTTGCCCATCGCACATTATTGTTCATCGAGCTAACTAATACTATCAAAGGAAAAAAGTTAACCTGATAAACAGCTTGATTTGTTTGAACTCTTCCGGTGTGGACCGGAAGTGACGGTCGACAAAATAAAACCACTTCAACACATCTTCAATCAAATGTCTATCATCCATGAAAGTTTCGTGTCTTCATCACTTATAGTTTTTGAGATCTTGCGGTAACAAAAATTGGTTATAAAAAAGTTACTTGAGATAATTGAGATATCTCGTCGGAAGTAGAATGTTTTTCATATATTTTATATCATTGCTTAGATTTCACATGTAAGGATTTATAATATCAGATTCATTTTATGTAAAATAAGTTTAATACATAAAAAAAATAATTTTTGAAGTACTTCCGTTGACGACCGGAAGTTACGACGAACAAAACAAAATAGTTTAAACACATCTACGGATATAGGTCTATCATCCAACAAAGACTGGATGTTCAAGTGTTTGCCGATTCTGAGATCTTGAGGGAACAAGGTTTTTTGACGCGGGACAGGAAACGGACAATCAGAAATGAATTTTGAAAAAATGAAAAAAACACCTCGAGATATTATCATTCTGTATCATCCCTAAAAATTTCAGGGAAATCCATAAAGCCATCTCTGAGAAATTCTGCCGAAAAAAAAAGGGGAAAAAAAATAATAAGAAGAAACTAGACTCTTGTTGCTATAGCAACATAAAGGTCTTCAGTTCCTTATGTATTAATCTGTTCAAAAAATCAATTTCTCTTGTAAAAAGAAAATAGATATAATATATACTGTAAAGAAATTCCCAAGAAATTATTTTTAAGTTAAACGACAAAATGTCAATTTTTGAGTACTTTTTGTGACGACCGGAAGTTACGCCGGAT
>WFKH01011581.1:462518-487608 GCA_016163765.1 Magallana hongkongensis
AGTCACGTTTTACAATAAACATATCAACATGAAGACAATTCTCATCCTAAAACTATGGTGGCATATTTCTGCCCCCTACATGCAAGATAAGTTATGTCAACATGCAAGAAAATTATGTCAACATGCAAGATAATTATGTGTACATGCAAGATAATTATGTGTACATGCGAGTTACAAATCTTTAAAGAGAACCTGATTTTTATATGGGTAAAATCACTTACTTACGCCCGTATCTGACATCATACAACTGTAGATGCAAGATGCAACATAATTATGACAACATGCGACTTATTTATGTTGACATGCGACTAATTTATGTGAACATGCAAGTTATTTTTGTTAACATGCAAGAAATTTATGTCAACATGCGAGATAATTATGTTGACATGCGACTTATTTATGTTAACATGCGAGTTAATTATGTTAACATGAAAGATATATATGTCAACATGCGAGATTATTATGTTTACATGCAGTTATTTATAACAACATGAGAGATAACTTGCATGTTGACATAAATATCTTGCATATTAACATAATTAACTCGCATGTTGACATACATTTCTTGCATGTTAACATAAATAACTTGCACGTTCACATATATAAGTCGCATGTCAACATAAATAACTTACATGTTAACATAATTAACTCGCATGTTGACATAAATAAGTCGCATGTTGTCATTATCATGTTGCATCTTGCATCTATGATGTCAGAGTACGGCATTAGTAAGTCATTTTACCCATATATAAATCAAATTCTCTAAAAGGATTTGTAACTTGCATGTCGACATAATTATCTTGCATGTTGACATAATTTTCTTGCATGTTGACATAATTTATCTTGCATGTAGGGGGCAGAAATATGCCACCATATAAAACACCAAACATCTTCCCAGAATTAAATTTTGGTATACACATAGTCCTTTTTATATTTGTTTAAGTCAATTTCTTTCATTTCTTATATCACCCCAATACATAATGTTACACGAGGCTCATAAAGTTCCTTTTTTACTCTCTGATTTGATTCGGCACGTTAACAAATACAAGATGATGAAAATGATTCTGTTCAAAATTTATTAGCATGAAATCACATGTTATATCCAAGGAGAGAACAAGCATGAAGACATTTCTATGAACTTGGACCCAATCCAACTGATTATTAATCAATATAATTTCCTCAATGTCCCACGAAAAAAACCAATTCAAGGACTTACATACCTATTTTAAAATCTAGAATGCACTTTTACAATAAATGTTTTTGAAAATGATATCAAAACTAGAACACATTTCAACCAGATTGTCTTTTAGTTAAGAATTTAAGTTGACTTTTTAATCCACATGATACAGGTTTAAATGAATTAAAATGATGCTATGGTATTATCATCTATAGAGCTACTTTTGATGTTATTGAATTTTGAATAATTTCATTTAGTATGCTTACCAGAAAAGATTTGGGCGGAAATATCTGAAACTGGGTTCTGCTGCCAATCATTATCTGTAAAAACGAATTTTACTAAAGTGCGCATTGCAATAATTGGGTTTGAATCAATACCAATATATAAGAGCTTTGCTATAAAAAGAAGTTATCCTTTATAACTGTATGTCGATGTAATATCTATATCTAAAATAAATATTGCTTTACTGTATACAAGGTTATTTTTGCCCTATGTTATTTTCGCCCTTCTTCACTTGTACACGGTTTTGCCCCGTTTTGAATTCGCACAGCCAAACTTGTGTCTAAAGAACGATATTAGAGACTTCGGAATTCGCCCAGTTTTAAATTCTCCCGCTGATAAAAAGGACAAAAATAAAACGGGGCGGATATTTCCCTGTATACAGAATTATTGTGATCGTTTAAAATGCCATTTTTTGTATGATAAAAAATTCATGGAAATTGCTGGTTTGCTTTAAATTGGAATGCTACTCTAAAATAATTAATGCATATGCTGTTTAATTATGATTTATAAATCATTACTTCTTACTTTTAAAAATAATATTTAGCTGTTAATTATCTCAGAATATGGCCTAAAAATAAAATGATTAAAATGTTTAATCTAAATCAAAGTTTAATTGCAATCATAAAGCATTCTTCATGAAGCAACTACTAACTAGAAATTAACAAATCATTTAATGCCTTTCAGAGTAAAATCAAATCAAGCTATTGATCAATATCTTTGAAAAAATGTGCACAATTTTTAGTGGAGCGTTTGATATGCTTATTGGAATGAAAATTACTATGATTATAATACAATTAATAAATAAAATGAAATTCAACATTACGAATAAAATATTTAAATGAAATCAAAATAAATAGATCAATCAATCAAAAAACATTTAACAATAAATGCAAATTACTGACCTCTTCTATAGAATGAGAATGTCCCCACCACTGGTATAAAAAACGAAGAAAGAAGAAATACATTCTGCAAAAACACAAGTAGATCCATCTCGGTCGGAAGAATCCAAATAAATGATTGCAAATAATGTGTAATCAACTTATCTTTTGCTGTTTGACTTTTTAAAAAATAAAATAACCAAACAAACATAAAAAAAACCCTCACAAATCCCAAAATAGATTCTTTTATGAGCCACATTGACCCCACCCGAGATTAAAAAAGATTAATCCATTATCATTTAAAACTGATGAAAATATATATATTGCTGTATGTAAAATGCTCGCATATGCTATGATGCGCCTTTGGGATATTTTAATCTTTGTTTTCCTGCGCGGATTATTTAAATATTAAGTGCTGCTATCGTACCTCTTTACACAATTTGAAACTTGTACACAAATGATAAGAAACATGAAAAAAAAATTGAAATTGAAAAATAATATGCAAGAAATTAAACGACCCCCCTCCTCATTTATTAAAAAAATATTCGAAGTATGGTGTAAATACAAATAATTATGGCAATTGAGCGATGTGTATGTGATCCATTATCTGATAAAGGTCAAATATACACAAAATTTATCACTTTATCTTCATTTATTTAAAAAAACGTAGAGAATCACAATCGACAAAGATGAATCATATAAAGGAAAATAAAATACATTCATATAAAATGAATAATTCAACAAGCTCAATTTTACCGTACCTCATTGAACTCTCAGAGTTCGCGTATATTTTCATTAAAGGAAAATATATAAAATACTCTAGGCGTCAATTTTTCCATGTGCGGCTAAATCAACGTAAAAATAATGTTAAATGTTATGAATCCACAATGTAAACATATTTCTTAAAGAGATTGTTTCCAGGATAAAGAGGTTAAGACAATATACATTTTTACTACCATAATTATATTTTTCTTTTAACAAAGATCTCATTGTTTACAATTATATTGGGTTTTGGTAAATACAAATAGCAGTTGTATAATAAAAATCTAGAAGAAAGACACCTCGTAAAAATAAGGGATATTGATAACAAAAACAAAGTTTTTGAATATCATTATTGATTTACCGTTGTACATTTAGAATAATTATTCAATTTTACTGAGACATTATATCAACAACTTTTAAGAATATTATGCATAAAAATCTAGCGGAAAAAGCACAATTTTGAGATGCCTAGTGGCAGATAAACAAGAAGAAATAATATAAAAAACTACCGAACCGTCCAGTATTTTCGCCGTCCTAACGTGTCAATGTATTCATATGTTTAGGATATTATTCTGTCTGAAATACTGCTATTTTTGCTCCTTGCTTATTGGTGATGTATATCTAGCTGTTTAAGATCACTTAAGTCACTCAGGTGATCTATTGCCATTGGTTTTCGTCCGCCGTTGTGCGTCGTCCGTCAAAATCGTACGACCTTTCAGGGTACAGGCCCTTTGGCGAAGCCAATATGGCCATATAGTGAAAAATATATTTGATTTTAGAGACACTGGAGCTAGAGTATATATAATCAAAGATTCCTCCAATTTTTGCTGCCACTCCCTCTTTATATGAATTCATGTTTCGATTGAGACATGCAAACATGAGACCCCTGACAGGTTTATAGGCTTTAGTTCTCCGGTGACCGTCAATGCCTGTCAGCCTCTCGGTGTTTGTTTTTAGTGTGAATGGTTAGTAAAAAATTTTCGAGCATTCGAGTATTAACCCAACAAATTGTTTACTTCATGCCCTACAATATTTTAACATTGTCATGCATTATATGTACATTAATTAAAAAACTCTTAAGAATTATTAGAAACTTTGAGGTCACAAAATCTTACCAAAATCATTAACACCAAAACGTATGATTTTTTAACGCTTTATACAACCATTCCCCAAGACAAATTAAAATCTAGGCTTTTTGATATCATTGCCAGTTGTTTCTTCAATAAAAATGGAATTCGTAAATTTTCTTACCTTGTCACTGGAAATCTACAAAATTATTTTGTTAAAAAACATTCTGATTGCACACACAATTACTCTGAAGTTGACATTAAAAAGCTACTTGAATTTCTGATAGACAACATCTATGTAGCTTTTGGAGACCTGGTCTTCCAACAAATCAGTCGGAATTTCAATGAGCACGAATTGTGTTCCTCTATTGGCTGACTTATTTTTATATTTATATGAAGCAGAATTTATTCAAAAGCTTGTACAAGGGAAGAATAATACACTTGCTCTGGCCTTCAACTCGACATTTAGATATATTGATGATGTTTTTTCCATTAACAACATTTACTTTCATTCTTATATTAATATAATCCAGTGAACTTGAAATAAAAGATACTACAGATTCTGAGACATTTGTTTCATATTTGGATATTTTACTAGAAAAAGACCTAAATGGTAACTTAACAACAAAACTATATGATAAACGTGATGATTTTGATTTTTTCATCATCAACTTCCCTTACTTATATCGCAATATACCCTTACTTATATCGCAAAATACCGTCATCACCTGTTTATGAGGTTTA
This sequence comes from Magallana hongkongensis, assembly GCA_016163765.1. Taxonomy (NCBI): domain Eukaryota; kingdom Metazoa; phylum Mollusca; class Bivalvia; order Ostreida; family Ostreidae; genus Magallana; species Magallana hongkongensis. Next base: position 467,429 of record WFKH01011581.1, read on the forward strand.
TGTCTCTCATCTTCTGCAAAAGAATGCACTACATACAAACACTTTCTTATACGAGGCAAGCTGCTAACAAACAAGTTGTTGGAACAAGACTATCAAGAACCCTGATTAAAGTCATCTTCACGCAAGTTCTATGGTCGATACAATGGCCTTGTCAACAAGTGCAATGTTTCATTAAGACACATGCGGACTGACGTTTCTCAAACTTGTTAGACCATTATTTATACACCGGACTGACTACGGTTTCTTCCGTTTTTCACGATAATGACAATGAGCACACGGTGGGTGCGACTGGTCGGCATGGGAAGCCTTCTCCTCCTAGGAACCTGATTCCACCTCTATCTTTTTTGAGGTCCGTGGTTTGCTGTGCTGTGAATTTGTATTTCGCTGTATGGATTTTTGAGACGATTGATAGTGTGTTATTGTCATTTTTCATTTTGTTCATAACTTTGTGATTACCTACACAAGTACGTAGCATTTGGAAAAGAGATCATGTCAAAGTTATGCTATGTGTTTAGATGTTTAGGAACAAACAAAACACAATTAATATACATGCACTGACTATTGTTATTATCTCCAGCGCCCTTTGTTATATATAAAGTCAACAGAATCTATTTTATCCCGGTATCATCTGATCATCAGGTAGACCGTTCGAGTGGCACACATGTTGTTAGGGTGAGTTTCCAATGTTGTTGATGTGTTTTATACAGGTGTTGGTATCATAAAGATTATGGCGATGGAAGGAGTCCAATGACCAGTTTGAGAGAGCCTTTGATACATGACACCTGATGACGTATGAATGGTTGAACAGGTTTGGAAGAATATTTAGTAAAAATCTACGTAATGTATTTTGATTTTTGATTTTGATGAATGAATTATATAAGATTTAAACAACGTCACATAAAATCGTGACGCATGTGAGAATATTATTCATTGTGATATCATTATTATTTAATAATTAGTCCATAAATTTTATTAATAAGTAAATCAAATGCGTGTACAAATTTAAGGACAAAGAATCGTTGGCTACTTGTCGGTCTTTAGAATCGGAAAATAACCATGTCGAATTATTCTTGTCAAACTTCGGCACAGTTCAGACAAGGGACAGGAATCTAAAACTTTGACAATTAAAACAGTACACAAGTCTCATGAGAAAAAAGTAAAAACCGTTTATGTTGATGATCAAGAAATTTTTTTATTTGGAAAATGAAAACGAAAAGCAACTGATGCAAACATGATTTAATTAACATATCATTAATAAACATTGATTACAATTTTTTCATATAGTTCCTGTGCGAAAGTAATTCTGACAACGAAAAAGAAATTCTCTTGTACGAGAGTTATTGTAGCATTATTCTTTACATGAATGTGTTTGATATTGTTATTTCTGATTTTGTTTGCAAACGCCACGTGCAGTGAGCCGTGACTAATCTCGTCTGGCCAGCACTGTCGGTAAAAATCAAAGTGAGTTTGGAACACTGAGTGTTTATACAAGATACCGATAAAAGTATAGCACGTGGAAAAAGTGTAAAGGCATTTCACAGAGTTTTTAAAATTTATAATATTATGAAATAAGAAGATGCTATAGACATTATAACAGCTAAGGATCATTCTAAAATGATACTAGAAAAATACATGTTGTTTTGTGTATTGAATATCTATCCTTTATATAAGGCAAAAAATAATTTTAATGAATATTATTAAGCTGGTATTTTATTAACTGGATTTTACTGCCAATCCAAAATAAGCAAAATAAATTTTCTGTGTTTACCCAAGATGTCAGCATGCAGTGATGGATGCAGTGATGGTTCAATATTGAACAATTGACACCATTCGCTCCTTGTATTGTAATATGCGAACAAAATAAAGGTTTTCTGAACACATCAGCACAAGTTTTAATTGCAAACTGGCAGTCATAGAAATGATAAATTTTAAAATGATTGCAAATGCATTACAATTGTAAAATAAGTATCTAACATATATATACATGTATATTTGTATTTCACGTGAGAAACGTCGTTTACGCAAAATCTTCCCCTTAGCCAAGTTGGTAAGGGGGGATTCTCCCACATAGCAGCTTTGAAAGGTTAACAGGTATGCGTTTATGACAAGATAGTAATAAGCTCACAAAGGAACTGCCATTTAAATTCCTAGTCAAACTATGTATTGATGGAATCGGTGAAGATTATTTGACGAGCCTACACAGAACTAACAAAGACAATAAAATCCACTTCCACTCCCAGGGGGCGGGTCTCCTTGAGACTACAGTGTTCATAAAGTATCTATATCTCCTCTTTTTTGTTTTTATTTCCTTTTGTTAGTGTGTGATACTGATTTTCAGCATCCCGAACAAATATGTTTATCATTTATAATGCAGCCCATCACGTTATCTGGATTTTAATTAACTAAACCAGTTCTGGAAGGGAAGAGATACCATGTATGTATCACTCTCAGTTGCACCTATTTCACTTTTGATATATTCTTGTTCCCCATCGTCACAAAAAAGCAATACACATCAACAAAATGAGAGATAGGACAAAGGATTCAATTACACTAAATGCTTTCTATTGGTTGTGTATTGGTGACTAGACACATATAATATTAGTCCTATATCATTGCTTCATTAAACAAACGAGTGAAGTATCATCCCTCTGCACACACTATCTAAGCATTGAACTTTAAGAAAGCACACGCGATTTTTAACAAATACAGTTTTCTTTATGTTTGTCTGTGTATCATTCAACCTATTCTGAAAAATTTCGCCTTTATCAATGCTAGTCACAATGGTGATGTCTAGAACCAGGACAGACTGTTTCACAGTTTAGACGACCATAATTCTCAACACAAAATCGACACACTGGATCCCCATGCTGAATAAAACGACATCTCGAACCACCTACAAAAGAGGCGAAATTTTCATTTGTCAAAAGATTTTAAAGCAGAAACATCGAAACATCGATTGTTGATATCTTTTAAAAAATCAATAAAGTTGTGTACTTCTCATATGCCGTATTCTTCAGGACGTTTCTATAACAGACCCATGCCATTTAATAAATATGTCTCAAATACCTTGCTGTGGAAGTGAGATTGATTTATGAGATGACCATTGATGCAACTTATTTCCTAATAATAAATAAAAAGCAATGTAAAATAATAAGAATGATAATAAAATATTGATGAATACAAAAGGTTATTAAAAAATGAAAGGGGGAAAAGGGCGATATATCAATAATGATTTTTCCCCGGAGATGTTCTATATACAAACTATATAAAAAACAGTTCAAACAAAAAATATTGCGGTTGTTCAATAACTTACCTGAATAGAATGACGCGAATGGAGCCGGAAGCGGATCCTGTTGCCAAATACTTCCTGTAAACATTGTATTAGAATTAGAAGAGTGACGTGAATCAAATTGATAAATCGATGTTATGTTATCTGAAGAATGAAACACTCAATAAACAATAAACAAAAACTAGATGCTGTCATTAGACAGTTGTACCCGCACCAAGTGTTTGCCCCTAAATAACACTGTTTTGTACCTGAATGTTGAGTTTAAGGCCACAGCGAGTGATTTATTTTTTTCACGTACAAGTTTTTTAAATAAATTCTTCTTCATAAGAATACAAAAATAGGTCTGCTAGCAATAGGACACAATTGGTACCAATGGGAATTCCAACAGAATGTTGGAAGACTTGATTTCCAAAAACTACATAGATGTTGTCTATCAGAAATTCAAGCATCTTTTTAATGTCAACTTCAGAGTACTTGTGTGTGCAATCAGAATGGTTTTTAACAAAATAATTTTTTAGATTTCCAATGACAAGGTAAACATTTTTACGACTTCCATTTTTATTAAAGAAACAACTGTCGATGATATCAAAAAGCCTATATTTTAATTTGTCGTAGGGAATGGTTGTATAAAGCGTTCAGAAATCGTACGTTTTGATGCTATTGATTTTGGTAAGATTTTGTGACCTCAAAGTTTCTAATAATTCTTTAGAGTTTTTAAGTATCCACATCTGATTCACACCACTTCTGGAGTATATTGTTGTACAGTACTCTTGAAGTTTATCCTTAACTACTGTAAGAATTATAGTAAGGAGTATAGAGAGAGGTTTGGTAGAACATTTACTGGAATCTGCTATATATCTCTGTTTGTAAGGGCTTTTGTGAAGCTTTGGAATCCAGTACAAATAAGGGAAATCAAATTCATTTTGTTTATTGGGGATGTTAAAGATATACATAACCGATTTATGATTTTGAAGTATTTCCTGCTTGGAAAGGCTGCTATGGGTGTAAGTAGGATTACCATGTGTAGAATCGAAACCTAGTTCTTTGAAAATGCAATTAATATAATGTGCCTTACAAACAAAGACAATGTTGTTACTTGCCTTATCAGCAGGGACCAGTACATACTGATCATGCAATCTATCTAGTTCTTTTCTCACTTCTGCTTTATTGAAAACAGAAGTATAGATGGTTTTCATTTGACCTCTCAGTCGTTTAATACGAGATTTCAATATACATCTGTATGTATAACAGTGCGTTATAATGAAAATTCTTTCACAGTGACTTTTTATAATTTTAAATTTTTACAATACATGTATTTTGCAAAAAAAAAATAAATAAGTTTTTAAAGTTTTTGGTACCTTAAGTAAAAAATAGAAAACCCCCAGCAGGATTTGAACTCTCTACAGACACGTAGTTAACGTTCTAACCCATTGCACTTCACTGTTAGTTAACATTAATTTGGGGGAAAATATTATATTTATACTTTATGTTTTATTTCAATAGGGAGTACATCACAATATGCAGGTTAAAGCTGAAATGTGTGCTTTACATAGTTATTTACCTAATAAAATAATGCAAGGGTTTTTAAAGAATAAAGTCTTGAAAATACATGCATGTTTCAAGTAAATGATCTTTGTCCGAAGTTACGTACACAACACAGGTCTGCAGGTCGCATTAGCGGGTACTAGTTTTACCCAGCTCTTCGGTTAGATGGGTTTCACGTGGTGTACATACCGGTATGTCTTTTCCATATGCAGAATAGGATTAATCAACATCCATAAAGTTTCTTTTGTGGTGATCAGCTAATTAAGGGATTCATATTGTGATCTAATTGGATTATCATTATGATGTTGACCAATATAGATAAGCATAATATATACATGTAGTACTAGCACAATATTATGAGACACCGGTACATACATAAGTATTACTTTCACTTTCTAAATAAGTGATCTCCCTTTGCCAGCATACTGTATCATCATCTTTTTTAAAATATCTAAATAAGCTCATCATTGTTACCTATCCTATCACATTTGTACATTTTCTGTCATTTTGATTGCAAAAGATATTTTTTTCATTTGTCAGACTTACACTATTAAGTTGACCCCATATTGATCCTGTGACATATTGTATTAAATTTGTGTATTACATGTAAATAAGTGTAGACACTTATCATATCTATATGAGTTTAATTTAATAGGGAGGAAGGGGTCTTTTTTTTCTTAATGTATTATGATGCATCAAATAAAATGTAGACCATGAAACTATGAGATTGTTCTGACCCAATGAAACAGGAAAATAGTACCAAATATCTTGAAAACTGTTGAGATCCCCACCACTAAACAATATATATTCTTGTTTCTAATGTCATTATGATGCATCAAATGGTGTAAAGTACATGACCCCCAGGATTTGTTTTTAAACAACCCCCCCCCCCTCCTCTGAAATAGGAAATGATAATATACTTTGATAATTTTTAACTTTTGAGATCCCCCATCCCTAAACCATTTTGTGCGCATCAAATTGCATATAGTTTGTGCCCTCTTATAGACACCCTGACTTTCCAGAACTGGACATAATAAAGTATTTTATCTTAATTATATGTAGTGTTTGATTCATGTGGGTAATTCCTAGCCTAATGATGACCTGCTTTGTTTAGGAGAATTTACAATTGCCCCGAATACATATAACATTTTGTTTATCTTATCGATAAAAATCAAAAAGCAATTTCCAAAATCTTAATGTGCATCTAGAGAAAAATACCAATGAAGAAAAAATTTAAAAATTTGAAACTGTACACATGTAAGAATGTAAAAAAAAACTCTGAATCTGATTGGGGGTGTGGAGGATAAACATTTAATTTTAATCATTTATTGTTATTAATTTTAACTCGAATATTAGGCAGAAAATAAGACTTCTGATCATATCTCAATAAATCATTTGTCAATTATGCAAGGTGTAATGTGATTTTTTTTTTAAAGAAAAACATTTTTTTACTAGTTTATAAAACATTATAGACCCCAAATTAAATTTTAATTTTAATAGATCATTCGACAATTTAGAAGAGTGTAAATGTAAGGTTTTTTTTAAATTTTAAGCGAAAATAAATGCAAGGGTTTTTTTTTTATTTTAAGAGAAAAAACCATCATTTTATTTACTATCTACGGAGAGATACGTACATGTGTGGGTCCAGAAAAAAAATTTCCAGGGGAAGGGGGGTGTGTGTGTTTCTGAGGCTATTTTTGGCAATTTTATAAATTAAATGTAATTTAAAGAAATTTGAAATTTGAAGGGGGGATCTGGACCCCTAACCCCCCCCCCCCCCTCTAGATCTGCACATGGGATAAATGCTACTATTTGTCTACCAGGATTAAATTAAATTTTTCAAAACCTTATTGCACATCTATAGGACAGTCCCCATCATATCTCAAGATATGATGTGTCTATTCAGTATTCATTGAATCATAAGAAGAGTTCTGGGATATAGGTTTTTGGGGAGTTATAAACTTCAATTTTCTGCTACTATTTGACTACCAGGATTAAATTTAATTTTCAAAACCTTATTGCATATCTATAGAACAGTCCCAATCATATCCCAAGATATGATGTGTCTATTCATTAAATCATAGGAGGAGTTCTGGGATCTAGGTTTTTTAGGGAGTGGTAAACGTCAATTTTCTGCTACTATTTGACTCCCTGGATGAAATTTAAATTTTTAAAACCTTACTGCACATCTATAGGACAGCCCCAAGCATATCCTAAGAGATGACATAGCTACTCCAAAAGTTGTAAGAGGAGTTATGGGAACCATACTTTTTTTTGCAAAAAAACGTCATTGTTTGTTGCCAACCGATCCCTGTGTTAAAAAAAAATATTCTGAAACCTGATCACACTTCAAAATGACACCCTCAATCATATTCTAGATCATTTGGCTACTGCAAAAAATGTTGACGTTTTTTAAACCAAATTTTTTGTAAAAAAAAAAAAAACACAAAAAAACGTCATTTTTCAGCCACCAAATGACCCCCATGAGAAAATTAAAATTTCCGAAACCTTATTGCGCATCTATAGGATACCCCAAAACATATTCCACACAATGATTTGTCTATTGTTAAAAATGTAGGAGGAGTTCGAGGAAGAGGGTTTTTTGTGAAAAGACGTCATTTTTTACCAATTATTTGACCCCCAGGACTACCAGAGAATTTTTGAAACCTTTTTACAAAGCAACATGATACCCCAAATCAAACTCCAAAAGTTCAGTTTGCTGGTTTATAAGATGTAAGAGCAGTTTGAGAAAGTAAAACGTGACAGACGGACGGACGGAACAGGAAAACAACAATATACCCGAACTTTCTTTAGAAAGTGCGGGTATAATGAAAGTCCATCCAATGCGGTAAAACTCTACTCTTGGGCTGCACAATAAAAAAATAATATCATCTGCCCCCTGCCTTAAAGTTAATTTAGCTTTTAACTTAAGCAAAATAAAATTTGTCAATCAACAGTGTTGTTAATTTCGTGGACTTTATGTAATGTTTATAACATTTTATAATGGGTATTTTGCTAAAGTTTAATTATGATCTAAATTCATTTAGAGTTATCTATCATTATCATATTCATATGTATTTTCTGCAGTTATCTTTCTTTTTTGAACCTAGAGTTATCCTTTCATTATGTAAATTTAGAGTTACTTTTCCTAATTGTTGACTTCCTGTTTTGTTGTTTGTGTGACCCACACAAGGACACTCAGTCCACTCAACATGTTTTTTGTATCCGTATGCTGCCACACACTGTAAGTAGAGTTCTGTTGATTGATATTACATACGCGGCTATTCATTTATATGTTTACTGTTTTGTATTTTTATATAAATGCAGTTTATAAGTAAATTTCTCATAATCTCTAAAAAGTATGGAATGCCATTATTGTCATTGTCAATCTAAGTAAATAAACGTACGTTTGTAACATTTTTCTATGGAAACCCATTTGTGTTAAAATTCATTAATTTGGACCTTATTTTCAATACTGTCAATTTTTATTTTTTCTTTCATTACGAATTATTATTATATGCATTTTGACTTTACATGTATATTGTTTTTGAGATCGTATGATTAATTCATACTTTGATTTTGTTTCAGTTTTTTACCGCATACACAATAAATTCAACGCACTGAATTGTTGTTTGGTTAAACTATCTGCGAGCCTAGGCAGAATACTTTACAAAAAATCACAGTCCTATCAATACAATTCGGTATCAATATTTTATTTCAATTAAATGTTTTGTATCAACTAAAAAATTAAATTTACGTAAAATGCAATTTTACGAATATTGCTAAAACCATAGTGCTACAGTTAGCTTCTGTAAGAGTTCTCGTTAAAATCAATATACTGTATCAGTTCTGCCTCCGATCTAGTCAAGTAAATGACGAAGTCTACTTTGGTGTTAAACAGTGATTTATTTTAGCGTGACCATACACATTTTACACAGCGACTCTAAGACACTCTCAATTCTCGGTCTAAATTCAAAAACTCCGGATCCAAGTCTAAAAACTAGCATCTATTAACATGGGCTTATAAACGTTCATGTACACAAAAACAGAATAGTTCAGACTGGTGCTATCCAACTGGTAAAACCATAAACAATTATATTTACATTTACATAATTATAAACAATCAACAATTTACACTGAGCATGCATTCTGTGTATTTAACGTATAGCAACATTTTATAAGGTTTCTGAGGTTTTTGCACAGCCGAAGTTCTGTTTGACCCAAAAAAAAAAAAAAAAATTAAATAAATTTCAATCCATTTCCCCTGGATAATAAAATGTTTATCACCATTTGTAACAGGATGATTTTATAGTCACATCACATATTGAGTACTGCAGTTCTCATAAAGATCTAAAACAAATGGGATATAAACCTACATCAAAATTGCGAGGCCCTAGAATTGTACGGGTGTCAAAGTCTAAACAATTTTAAATAATCAACACTGTCAAAATGCTTGCATATATGTTAAACCATACATTTTAACATTCGAGTTTTTGTGAATAATTTAAAATGTTTTCCTTTGTAAAATTGGACCACCCAATGTGACCTAACCTTAATCCTGAAAAGTACGATTTGACGAATTTGAATCATTATTTGAAGTTGCTTTCACTAAAGTTGCAGCTTTTCTATTCAAATTTTTTTTAGAAAAAGATTTGTAATAATTTTCTCTATACCTGCATATATTTATTTGTAAAATTTTGACCCCCGCATTATGGCCCCTCCCTACCACTGGGAGTTATGATTTGAGCAAACTTGAATCTACTCTACCTGAGGATGCTTTCACACAAGTTTCAGCTTTTCTGACTGATCGGTTTCTGAGAAGATTTCTAAAGATTTTTCTCAACCTATTCTGATGTAAAAGTTTCTTTAACCCAGGACCATATGCATAAAAATGTGTGGCTGTATTTATTGGCTGATTGAAAGAATGGAGTCTTTCAATTTTTAATGTGCTGATTGACATTGAAACATGGTTTAAAAAATCTTAGGGGTAGGTAGGGTGGGGCCACAGTGTGATCACTTGATCTCTCTGACTCAGTTCATGTAATGTATGTACAAAAGTTATACAACTGCAGAAAGAAAAAATAAAAGCATAATTGGTTCAGAAATACAGAGTTATTTGATCACGTAGAACAGACGACCATATTAAGTGGCTTCTTTTTCTCGTCTGGTTACAATGTTTTAGGGGGAGAAGTTTTCTTTATAAACTTTGACCCAATCCATCAATACAGCTTACTCAATGCCTTTCCTAAAGAACCTAAAATCAAGGACTTATATTACTGTTTTAAAAATGCGCCCGCTCTTAGAATTCCAAAATTCTTGTACGCCTTATCATGTTCTAACTCTTCTTCCACAGTTTATTTTTTTGCTGTTTTTTTAAAGTTTGAATTAAACAAAAAAAACCCTCATAGGAATTCGACACTAGCACATTTTTATCATAATCTGAGAAGCTGTCTGTAAACCTGTAAATCCACCTAGGCAAATCGCATGTTTATCCATTTTGGCTATCAACGATCTTGTCGCTATGCAATATTTACTTGCAACGACAATATAATCCGCATTTTTCATACGACTGATATTTTTTTTAAACAAATGGCACATAAATGATGATGCATTGATAGATAAAAATATCTGGATTCACGCATAAAAGAGTGGGCATCTATTATTTTCTGTTTACTGTTTAAAGAATACAGAAAATATGAGAATTTTACAATATAAAAACGGTTTGCCGTGATGTTATTATGTCACACTATATACTAATACAAAACCCATTTATGTTCATGTTCTTGTGAGTGAAGCATCATACATGTGATGGACCCTTAAAGGCGATTGGTCACGGTTTTGGCCAAAAATTGTTTTTCCGATTTTAATGTTAACAATGCTTATTTTTAATAAGCAACCAAAATTTGAGTGTCATTTGTTGGGTTATAAGCGAGTTACAGAGCTTACGATTCTTTGCTATGTGAACAAAGCTTTTGTTTACATTTTGAATGTAGAAGTGAAAATTCCATTTTTAGACCTAAAATGAATGTGTTAAACGTTAGGAACTGTTGTTTTACGCTTAAAATGAATAAGAAGACCAGCTTTTCAGCTTGAAAATATTTTTTACAGGTATATTGAACCTATGTAAACAAAACAGGACAGCAGCCTTGTTTACATGACAAAATAATTGTTGTCCCTGTATCTTGCTTATAACTCTACTACTGACTCTCAAATTTCATGATATATTCATATAACTCCTTTTAAATTTGTTTTTTTTTATTATTTGTTTTACATAAGTGCTCACTTCAAAAGGAGATCAATACAGTCTAAACATTGCCAGGACCATTGAGCCCTCTTAATAAATTCTTAACCCCTGTTTAAATTGCAAAAATATACTACAAACAAAACACACAAAACTATAGTTTTTTATTGACAGAATTTGACACTAGCACATTTTATCATATTCTGAGAGGCTGTCTGTGAACCTGTTAATCCACTCTGGCAAATGGCGTGTTTATCCAATTTGTCAATGATCTTGTCAAAATGCAATAATTACTTGCAACGACAATACATTCCGCATTCTTCAGGAGGTAATGTTTTTAAACATAGTTCACATACATGATGATGCATTGGTCGATAAAAACACCTCGACTCACCTATAAAAGAGTGACCATCTATCATTTTCTAACTTCTGTTTAAATAATACAGTAAAACTCTGTTATAGCGAAGTCCTAGGGACCAGTGGAACTACTTCGTTATATCCGTAATTCGTTATACCAGTATAACGAATTCGTAATAATATCTACATATACATGTTTTCTTTCACCAGACATTAATTTTTGCTAATTGAGGCTTAAAATAAAAAAATACATTACTTTGATACCCTTAATAATCGGATTGTGAATTGAAAAATGATATCAAAATAAATTCATTCCAACTATTTTGTTATTAATAAATGGTAGTGCAAACTTTTTTAAACTGTAAAGAAATTCGTTATAAAGCTGTTAAATTTCGTAATTATTCACCTCTGCGGGACTCAAAATCAGTTCGCTATATCCGTAAATTCGTTATATCCGAATTCGTTATAACCGTAAAATTTTGCAAAGATTTGTTAAGAATTTTACCGGGGACTCAATAAAACTTCGCTATCTCCGAGAATTCGCTATATCCGTGTTCGTACTAAACGAGATTTACTGTATATAAATATGAAATTTACAAAATAAAAACGGTTTGCCGTGTTTTGTTATTATGTCACACTTTTATATATTAATAACAAACCCATTACAAACTAGTTTGAATTGGTTGGAAGGTTATTAATTAAAGTGATATGTGTATCAGATTATAACATATTATTAAGTTTTGTATAACAGAAGTGAATGTAACTAATATAAGAAAAAAAAAGTTTCATACCTGGTTGTTGGGATAAAGGTATATTTGGCGACCGTCGATATTACTTATTTCTTTATCTGAATGCTTCGATAAACTGCTTTTGTTTATTTTTCAGTTAACTTACCTGAATAGGATGACACAGATGGATCCGAAAAGGAATCTTGTTGCCAAACATTTCCTGGAATGATGACTGTAGAATGACATGAAGCAATATTGCAAATAAAGGTATTGAAATAGGTCATATTGAGCGATCAAAAGTTAAAGTGCATTCTATGCTATTGGATCAGGTAACTGTATATATGACGTCAGAAATGACACAACGTTTGGATTTAAATCTAAATGAGACTGATAGGTAATACTTTTCTTAAAAATTGTTTTTCTATTAGGAAAATGTATTCTGTCAAGCAAAAGATCTTTTATAAATTAATGCCGATCTATTTTGTCCTGAAAATATCTGTTTAATGCAAAAATGCTAAATACTAAACGGCAAGAAAAGGTTCACATGATGACAAATATTTACGTCGTGTTTAGGATATTTAAACAAAATTAAAAGCTATGTGAAATCTTCATCCGCGTGATGTTTGCTTTATGCGACCATTTTAGGTCATTATGATACTCTTACTAGATTTTCGTTACAAAATGAATCTCCAGGATTTTTTTTAAACTGACTTCCGTTTATTTCATTGTGTGTAATATTGAAGCTCATTAGAAATGTATAACTTTAGATATCTATCAAAAATTTTATGTAATGATTATGTTGGTTTTTAATATGCGGAACCCTCCACCTTAAAAATAAAAGTAACTCTATTCAATCTCTAAATTAAATATTCTATATGAATTTTAACTTGCCTTGGATATTGTAACACCATTTTTAAGTCAATCAGCGCAAAAAAATCTATTGACCCTATTTTTCTTCAAATAATCAATTAACACAACCATAAATATATATTGTAGCTTTTAAATAAACCTTACCTGAAATGAAGGGAGGGGGAGGGTCCCAGGACGGTTGATCCTGCCACACGTTACCTGTCAATTAGCACGCCCATAATTGATTTTGATTAGATTAAAACTTAAAAGCTACAAAAAACGTTCTACCTGGTTTTATTGGTATATTTCACAATGCTAAACAAATAAATATTTTGAAGTACAAATACATTTCGAATGCAAGAAATATGATATGAATTTTTTTCTTTAGCATATGAGAATTCGGAAAAAGTTGGGTTTTTTTTAATAAAAAAAAATAAAAATCAATTTGCATAAATAAAGCGAAGATCTTTAATCTAGTTTAAAAATTAATCCTTCTAAAATCAAAACAAAAACACATTTCAACCAAAACACCCTATATTTAAAAATTTGAGACGTTGAATTTCTATGCACATGGTGCGAGTTTGAATGAACTATAATAATTTACAGTGTGTTTCGGAATATATGATACCGACTGCAGTTCATATAAATTAAAGGATGTTTCGACAATAAAAACGCACTCTCTTTTTTGTTTTGTTTTTTTAAAACAATGCTAAAAACTTCTGAATGTTTGTAAAATTTGTTGCGTGAAAATTTGTATCATATACAGTTCTGAAAATGCCTTTGAAAATTTGTTAAATAAATTTAATCAAATCTATTTAAAAAGTAAATGGTATCAGATAATTTGGGACAGCTTAGGGTATGATGTTACAAAACTACTTCTGATGATAAATTCTTATTGGTATTTAAAAAAACAGATGTAAATTTTGGAAAGTTCTTTTTCTTTTTTCCCGTCAGGCTAGATTATTAAGTTTTGATTTAAATCATACAGACTTATTTCATAGATATGACTTACTTGAAGAAAATGAGGATGATATATCTGAAAATGGGTTCTGATGCCAAATATTTCCTGTAAAAATAAAATGAACCGGAGTCCACATCGACGTTCTTGCTTATTAATCATAACAATGTTTAAGTGAAAAATGACAATAACAACCAGACAACCATCTCAAAACTCCACAAAACGAAATACAAATTCAAAGCAGAGCAACACGGACCTATAAAAAGATAGAGGTAGGATCAGGTGCCTAGGAGGAGTGAGCATCCTCTGCTGACCGGTCACATCCGCCGTGTGCTCTTTGTCGTAATCGGGAAAAAAACCCGGAAAAGTCCGTAGACAATTAGATGATTATTTATGGTCAAACAATTAGTATGAAAAACGTCAGTCAGCATGCGACCCAGTGGAAGATTGTATTTGCTGACAAGGTCGTTGTATCGACCATAGAAGTTACGAAAAGATTACTTCAAACGAGGCTGTTGATAGTCCTGTTTCATCAATTTGTTTGTCAGTAGCTTGCCTCGCCTTAAAAACTGTTCATACGAAGAGCATGCCCTTGCGTATCGAATTAACTGAGAGACAAAAACACCATATGCAGGTGATGAAGGTATATTGCTACATAATTAAGGAAAGTTGACTATAGAAAAATTGAAGTCACCACGTTTATCACAAAGTTTTGTTGTTAGGTAACCATCAGTGTTCATTTCCAGTAAAATATCCAAATATGAAACAGATGGTGCAGACTATGTGGTCTTTTATTTCAAGTTCACTGGGATATATCGAGTCGACGTAGGTATGGAAGTAACAATTGTTTAAGAAATAAAGTACGAGTTTTCGTGAATGTTGCAGAATAACCTCTGAGGTCGAGAAATGTTGTTTTGAAATATAAAAGCCGAGGCGTTAGCCGAGGCTTTTATATTTCAGACAACATTTCGAGACCGGGGAGGTTATCCTGCAACATTCACGATAACAAGAACTTTATTTATATTCTACTAACAGCCCAGTATTTCTACAGATCGTTTCTCCTATAGAGAGACGATCTAGGTCATTTTGACGGCTGTTCCGTGTAACCCCAACGGTTTTGTTAGTAATGTTTACATGTGTATCGATCAAAGGAATCACATGCAGACGACATAATTTTTCTTTGGGATTTTTAATACTCTTCACTTATTTATAGAATATTTTTGAATCATATTCCTAATATTTTAAGGGCAATTTAATACGATTATTACTGCTACACGTTATATATTTTATGTAAAAACACGCAGTGAAAATGTGCAAGGGAGGTCCTAGAAACAGCCGCATTGATCTCTTAAAAATAAACATTTGAGGCAATACACATCGTTTTGACTGGAACTAACACGTGAAATTGACATGGTTTTAAAACTTTTTACGGTTTGAAGTTGTACTTTCATGATCAGTGCGAGACAAATAGGTATTTCTGATCTGATAATTTACTGATGACGTTCGTGGTATATTGGAGAATAATGTCCGCGGCATCTCTTTGATCTCGGCAATAACTGTAGTAGAATAATTGATAATACGTCGTCGATATACCTGAATGTTGAGTTGAATCCATGCATTTACACCTTTTGTGTCAACTGTGAAACTTTAACGTTCTAATTTGGAAACCATATTTTATTGTTGACTATAGAAAAATTGAAGTCATCCCGCTCATCATAAAGAAAAATTGAAGTCATCACGTTTATCATAAAGTCCTGTTGTTATGTTACCAATAATGTCCATTTCCAGTTAAATATCCAAATATAAAATAGATGACGCAGACTCTGTGGTATCTAAGTCAATCGCGATATAAAAACCCCCAGAGTTTTCTAAAGAAAGAATTCATCCCTTTTAACATTTTTTTTTATCTTTAGAAGGATGTATGCACTTACTCATAAAAATCATATAACATTTTCAGTGTTTCATTTCTCTTTTAATATGCTATTCAAACTATTTTTTTAATGTATTTGTTGTAAATACACTTAATTGAGGGAAATTGTATGGTCACAGTTTTATAATATTAACTGATTTTTTGTTTAATCTTTTTTAAAATGATAATCATTAGTTATGTTCAAGATATATTTTTGCTAAACTTGTGTCAAATACTTTTTAATATAAGTCAATTTTTTTCTTTAGAGAGTAAGTTACTTTAAAGACTTACATATCAATTACAAAATAATTGCCATTAAAACTCACTGAAAATAATTGTAACTTCCTCATAATTAAATAATAAAATCTTTTGTAAAGGGAATAGTTTGATTTTCTGTGTTTTAATTTTAATGAATTAAGCAGTTGGATATTTTTTCTAGTGTTTTAAATGCTTCTTTTAGAAAATATAGTATGTATTAAATAAATGAATTCATGGAAAAACATTCAAGTTTAATTTTAAACTTGTAACAACAAAATCATAATTTGTGTTTCAAAAGATTATCATTTACTATTAAAAAAAGTGTTATTAAATAAAAATTGCAAAAGTGTACGTCATGTTAAAATTTATAAAACAAATGATAATGCATTTCCCCCCAAAAAAATGTTTGGAAAGAAAACAAATTAGTAGAAAATAAATTACTATATTGTCATACCTGATTCAAAGGAGATCGGCACATCCTGGAATTCTTGAAAATGGCCTGAAAATAAAGTGATTGAAATGGTTACTCCAGATTAAAGTTAAATTGGAATAATGAAACATTATTGATGACCAACCACCAACCAAATATTATCTTAAAACATTGAATGCTTCTCAGACTAAAAATATTGTACATAACCATCAATATCATTGACGAAAATTGCCCATTTTAAGTGAAACGTTTGATATGCTTACTGGAATCATTATTATTATCATTATTATTACAATACAATTAAACAATTACAATTCAACATTACAATTCAAGTATTTAATTGAAATCGATAGATAAATAGATTAAGCAATCAATTAAAAAAAATATAGGTGCATATTACTGACCTCTTCGATAGAATGAGAAAGTCTTCACCATTGGTATAAAAAACCGGCAAAGAAGAAATACATTCCGCAGAAACACAAGTAGATCCATCTTGATCGGCAGAAGCAAGTCAAAATGACTGCAAATAATGTCTAACCAACTTATCTATCGCTGCTTGACTTCATAAAAAATAAAATAACCAAACAAACATAAAAACCCCACAAAGCCTGAAATAGATTCTTATATGAGCCACAGTACATGAGGTTAAAACAAGATTAATCCATTTTCATTTAAAGGAAATGTATATATGGTTGAAAATGATATGCTTGCCGTAACTTTTGCGCCTTTGAAATATTTTTGCCCTTTGTTATTGTACACGGACTATTTGAATTTTGAGTGCTGCAATCGAAATTGTATGCACCTTATAGAACTTGTACAAAAATTATATTTAAATGAACAATAGTATCAAAGAAATTAAGGTAATGGTCCATACCCCACTACATAAATAAAATACCTACAGAATTTTTTCAAATTTCTCAGACATGTATTTGGGGATATATCCTTATCAAATTTTACCCAGTTAACTGGTCCATCGGTATTATACTAGCTAGGGCCGTTGCTAAAAATAGAACCAATTACGGAAAATGGTGCTTTTTTCATACATTAAGAATATTAGCCTAAGCCTGAAATTTGTCTTTCAGAAATTCATTTTTGACTGATATCCTATGTAAAATGAACGAATTTATTTTTGAAAACAAATACTTTAATGTTACACATGCTTATTTATTAAAAAATAGATAAATTTATTTACAAATGAGATAAAATTAAACAACTTTTCAAAGAGAATTTAATCTCTTATAATTTTATTTACCTACAGAATTCTCTGAAATAGTGATAATGTTTACCCCTTACGGCCCTTAATCAATAGAAAATAAAATTACCCAAAGGACCGGCCTTTTTAGGATCACAATGGGCGTATTTTTGGTAAAATTCATTAAAATATATATTTTGAAAAAAGTTCCGTAAAAATAAAATTTTGCATAGTTTTATCATTTCATCTCTTTAAAAAGTATATTTAGCTTTTTGTTAAATAGAAAACATTATTTGAACAAACCGTTGATCAATCTGTATTAAATAAATCGCAAAAGATGGGGTTTTTTTGAATATCGGTAAGTATTATGGATCGAGATCGGTATTTAGAAATTGCAGTTACATACGCGGAAAACGCTAATTACTTGATATGCTTTCAAGACAAAACCTATATTCAACTATTTTTACTATTTTTAAAGACTGTTTTAAAAAAATGAAGTAATTTTTCTTCAACGTATAATTTGAATTCTAAAACAATTTTAGGGAAAATATATTTATGTTCGTTGCTAAGCTATAGAGTAAAGATCGGGCACGGGCAAGACGTAATAACGCGTGAATTACGTCATACGTTGTTTTGTGACGTATGGACAATTACCTTAAACTATATTTTTTTTCCATTTTTTTAAACTACAGGGTAAACGCAAATAATTAAGACAATTGAGTGATGTGTATGCGATTTGTTATTCTGATTTAGGTCAAATATACACAAAAATTGCCACTTTGTCTTCATTCATTAAAAAAAATATATATATATAAAAGAATCACATTTAACAATAATACATCATATATTAGGAAATGAAAAATGAATTCATGTAAAAAGATGTCGAATGTTCTGAATAATCGATGTAAACCTATTTCTTAAAGAGAGATTTCGCGGTTGAATGGTTACGTGAATACAATAGTACTACCATGATAAATTTTCTTCCTATTCCACCTCACGGAGATTTTCTTGTTTACAATTAGGTTCTGGAAAAAAAAACAAAAAGCAATAATGTACAGTAAAAAGTAATAAGACAGGTATTAGCAGTACATTCAATAAAAATAAGGGATCAACAGAATTGATAACAAACACTAAGATTTTTTTATCATTATTGTAAAACTGTTGTATATTTAGAACAGTTATTTACTGAGACATTAAATCGAAGGCTTTTAAGCATTATGTTTCATATAAAAATCTAAGAGTTAGTTAAGAGCTACTCTCTCTAAGCTTATGCATACTTTTAATACTCTGAAAATACGGAGGCCTAGCGGCAAATCAAACGGAAAAAAAAATGAATAATTCAGAAAGTAACCGCCCAGGAACTGGACAGTGTGTCAAAATAAAATTTCCCGCCATCCTGACGTGTCGATAGTTTCATATCCTCAGTTATCATTCTGTGTCTGTGTGTAAAACTGACCAGTCTCGTTTAAAGTAATATTTTTACCTTGCTAATTGGGAATAAATATTTAGTTTTGTTTTTATTTTTTTTTTAAATTTAAATTGTAAGAAAAATTTATTCAGGCATCCACTCAACAAATTGTTTACTTCATGCATCGGACTAATTGATCATTGTACATGTAATGAATTAGGTATGCATCGATGAAGATAAAACATCAGGAATGTGTGAAATTTAAAGACGAATGTTTCAAGATTTTTTAGTAGAGACAAAAGTGCAAAACGAAAAAAAGATCTATCTAAATGATGGGATATATTATAATTGCCACACCAAGCTAATGAACACACTTTTCAAAAGCTAGTTGGAAAAATAAATAAATTACCAAACTATTTATGGACAATTTTACATTCATATGCGTCATTATTTACCGAAACGTTACGCACTCATTACGAATATTGTTATATTTGGTTCATAACTTCGCGAAAACATACCAAAGTACGCAATATTTGTAAAATATAATTATATATAATTTAATAATATATAATATAATATATATACATGTAGTATAATTAATATAATTATGAATCAAAGCCATGTGTTCAGATGTTCGGAAACCAACAAAATGCAACTAGTAAGCATGCACCAGCTAAAGGTATCAGGCATGTTCACGAAACCTTCCTAAGATATGACCTAAGTGTGTTCCCTGGATATGACTTAGGAAAAAAGTTAAGAACATCCTAAGATCAACATAGGACACGTCGACGGTAACCAATGAACATCTTAGGTAAGGATATCCTATCCACTAAAACCATTCTTATTTTTCACGCCAATTCATACAGATTGAATTTGAGAGAGACTTGTACAGGGATAAATCATTCAACATTTTGCCAGAGAGAATTATATTCAAAAATATATGTAAAAATTATATACATTATTAGAAATATGCATTTATGTAAATATATATCAGTGGCCAACAACCGATTTAGTGT
>WFKH01011581.1:487708-515183 GCA_016163765.1 Magallana hongkongensis
AGTTTTTTTCTGAAGCGAGGGCCACTGAGGACTTCTCTTGTCCACAACAGGAAGTACTACTAATGTAATTGTCAGCTTTTCCCCACCCCCCCAGAAAACCAAATAACTGTTATTTTGTGAAAAGAAAATATGTATTAGGACAGCTTTTGGTTTACAAGGAAATAATTTTAAGCAACACGTGTGCATTCTTTGAGTGTAAATTAACAATTGATACTCTTGTCATTCAAGGAATACATAAGCACGCGATGTTTATATTAATGTTACATAAACAAACACAGCCAATTTTCCTTAAATCTGCAATATACAAAATGCACTACAGGTTTAATAAGAAATAAATTGTAATATATTCATAAAATACATAAATACAGTTTATTCAACATTACGCCTTTATGAAAGATTGTTTTTCAAAATGGAGTGATTAAAACTAAGAATAATCACGCATTGCTGATATAAACCGATGAAGATTTACTCTTTAGCCAGGGCATTTGAATAATTTTTTGGCCAGTACTAGTAAATAAAACAATGATGAATGTAACATACTTAGTGTAGATATTAAAAATAAGTGCACAATTTTCTTTCGCCAAACAGAGACAGTATATGCGAAATAAAAATGGTTTAATTTGTCAGCTCCCAGGCAGGCATGTAGCAACAGAGAAGGGCGGGGGGTTCGGGGTCCCTCTCTTCATAAGTATGTCAAAAATAAACATACATGATAGAATAAATGACTATGTCCCTTCTGGATTAGAAATTTGAGGTTTGTTGGAAATGCTGGAACTGTAGAAAAGAGTACCTAATTCTATAGGTTTTATGAAAATGCATAACAACAGTCCCTATATCCCAAAAGCGTGATTTTACAACCTTAGGATGGTCTTAAGACAAAGTAGTTGAAGTCCTAAAGTTAGGACAAAGTTATGGCGGCTCCTTAATTTAGGAGAGCTTCGAGAAACAGACTTAAGACTAAGACGTAACCTAAAACGTACTTTGGATGCACCATAGTCCTAAGATAGTTTCGTGAACATGCCTGATGGTCTCTAGCAACATTTGTTACAGAGTCAACAAAATCCAGTTTATTCCTAATGCATTGACTTGATCCTTCAGTTTAACCGGTAGACTTGCAAACATGTTGATTGGATGAGTTTTATTAATGCTGAGGTTTTTGTTTACTAGTGTTAAGATTACAGTGTAACAAGATTATGGTGAAGGAAGGGTTTTTTTTCTAGTTTGAGGGAGCCTGTGATACATGACACTTGATGACGTATGAATGAGTTAACAGGTTTGGAAGAATATTTATCAAACACGATGCATCATTTCTGTGATATTATCTGTTCAAGCGATTCGTTATTCGATATATCGTAAGTGAATTTGTTACGATCATAATGCCTCATTTTCATCTTTTTCTTGAGTCTTTTTCTTCGAAAATAGATACATAATGATAACCAGTGTTCAGTGATGCATACATTAAAATCATTATTCCCTGACTTAAACAGGTTTTTTTTAAATATTTTTTTAAGAAATGCATTGAACGTTGCTCTTTATTAGACATTTATAGCGAAAAAAATATAACATTTTCAACTTCTTTTTATAAAACACATGGATTCACTCTTTAATCTTCATAACGTCCATTTTTAGGATACAATATAACATTTTCAAGATATATGTCAATGAAAATTAAGATTTAACATATAAATTATGAGATAATGGATATTAATTGAAAATGAAAGGAAAAAAGGAAAATTTGTTTTCACTTCTCTTGTAAAAAAATAAAATTGTTATTAAACGTTTTGCGGCGACTAATTTTTGCAATCAATATTTTGTTTATAATATCATTTAAATAAACAAAAGGTCCAAAGGACATACCGCTTCCTCGCATGAACACCATTTCCTACTTTATACTAGCCTGTTTAGAAAAAAAAGAATAAAAGGAATTGCAGAGTATTTTTTCTAAATATTTATATAGATATCTAAATTGTGCCCCCTGCACATACAAGAATACTTTAAAAATAATTGGCTCTTTTGTCTTCCGATGTTTCCTCGGAAACATTAAATCCTCCAGGTACCGTGAAAACCCCTTTCCTACCTCCAGGAGTTATGGTAAAAAAGTATATAAAAATTCTTCTTTAAAGGTTGCTTCTGTCCCGATTTCATAAAGTAAAGCTTCTGTTTTTTTATATTTTTTTGAAACATTCATACAAGTCAATTTTCTACACTATTTTTCCCCATTTTGTTTTTCAGCTAACTTGAATAATTCTTTAAACTACATGTAGCTTCAGCACTATGCTTATTTATTGTGTGATTATTTTATAGAATAACTTTTTTTTCATATTTTTGAATTGCAAGCATACATTTCCTTTATAACTTAGGGGTTTCGTAAGAACATGAAATAGTGTGCACTAGTTTGCTTTTTTTTATGAAAGTTTTAGCCTTAAGATATTTACCATTTTGTATGTATCACATACAATTCCTGTAAATCTTTAATAAAGGTGATGAAATTCAATAAATAAATCAATGAGGGTTAGAACAGCAAAATAGTTTATGTGCGTTCGACAATTAACACAGGTTTTCTTAGCAAAGCACATTTAAATTCTTAAAAATCATCTACGTACTGGTTTGTTTCCCCTATGCACCTCTTTACGATGTTAACTTTCAAATTGTATGTAAATGTTCTCCTTACAAATGTTCTGTCTACCCGCAAGGTTAACGATTCGGAACAGACAGACAGTCGGACAATCAAATTGCAAGCGTTTACAGATTTCACATTCATTTTTGGTCGTTTGTGGAATATAACACCTGGAACTTCCTGTTAAAAAATTAAATGCTGTGTTTTGGTAAAGGTAATATACAAATTTTCATATCGTCATATTATAAATTTTGAATTAAAGAGGTTCTTTCCTCTGTTTTTGGGTAGCCATTTTGGGTCACCTTTATTCTGGAAATTATGCATCATATATTGATTCTACTCATAAATTCATATTTTATAATGCCAATTAAACTATATTAAATGAAATAGTAAAGGAAAAATTACATATTTACAGAGTTTAGTAGGGGACTATATTTTGTGGCGGAAGGTTTTTAAGAAGAAAATGAACATTTTTCATAACTCAGTTGTTTTAGAGTACCGTCACTTTAGCTTCCTTATTTTCAGTGCAGACCAAAATTTCCAGATAGTTTATGCATTAGGATATCTTCATTTTGTTACGAAAAACATATTTTTACAATTTATCAATATTTCTATCGACATATATTGGCAAATTTTACTTATATTTCATAAAAGTCAAGAAAAAATGAATCCTAGTTTTTGCCTAAAATTAGCTATTTCATGCCATATCTCAAATTTTACATAATAGACCCATACTTTTGGTTTTATTTTCTAAATTTATAAGATTTTTCTGACAAGTCTATCATAATTTGAGAAAAAGTTTGAGACTTTTAAATAATTTTAGTGCATGTTGAATCGTTAATGGATAAAAATAGCGTTTTATCAGTGCAAAAAGGTCAAAATATCAATTAGATGAAGAAATTGTAACATTTTTCTTTATGATAATTTTAATTTTATTTATTTTAAATAGTATAAATTTGTATTTGATGCCATGGTTTATTTGGATAAAACAATATAGAGGGAAATGCGATTTATGTGCAGTCTGCACTTTCAGTGCAGAAAGGTCATATTAAATACACCGTAGCGCCGAATGAAGCATATAGACCCCAACATTTTGTTTTGAATATTGGTTAAGCTATGTGTGTAAATTTAAAAAAAAATACTTTAGAAAAAAACTTTAAGACTTTTGATCGCAGGATCCGACGTCCTTAAGAATGCTAGATGGTCGTGGCCATGTTAGACGATATCAACTTCCTTGAGACAAAGAGTAATATATAAAGATATATGAAAATAAGTTAAGATTATTTTTTATAGTAGATAAAATTTCATGACCAAAAATATATTTAAATCTGTTTCTTTAGCTCTGATGGGTAGTTTTTTTTTTATCATTTAGTCCTCTTGACCTGGTGGGGAGACACAAAATTTACAGTAGTAAGTAAAACTTACTTTTAAAATTTCTTATGTTGACTGTTTGATGTAGAATGTTGAATTAACTGTAGGCGCAAATACGTCCAAACGAATTTTTTGGAGAGGGCTAAAACTCCATAGGATATCCCTAATGGTGCAAGTGCAAGAGTGATTCAGTCCAGCACGATTTTGACTCAGATCGTATATATATGACAATAGCATTTGCATTTCTTAGCCGAACTCAAATGTTGTTGTGTATGGCATAAATTAATCCAAAAATATGAAGTATTGTCAATATATCGGATAATTATTTTTCGTGTATGTCAACAACGCAAGTTGAATTTGTCCGCCATATTTACTGTCCTTGATCGGTTTTATTTTGGCAAAGCTAATGAGAATTCAGGAGCGACACTTCAACTGAGTAATGAAATTCCCCCATTTTAAACATTAATGACGCGGTATATATGAATGTTTCATTATAAACCTTTTCCGTAAATAATGATTTAGTGATAGAACGAGGCAAGATCGCTTAATTACATTGACATTCGCGTTATTAAGCCCATCAAAACTCCAAGCGTAAATCCCTAAAAATTACGCGAGAACTGTCATGGTTGAAGAAGAAGACTGGTAAACATGCTGGTTTTGATTTACATACGGTTAGTTTGTTCCACCTGAATAAAAAATCATTTTATATATAGGAAGTCTAATATAAAAACGATCTTTTCAGACCGAAATCAGCAGCATTTAAAAATGATTTTGCACCAATACGGAGATCCTATGGAATTGTAGCCCTCTCCAGTAAACTTCAGATATTAAAAAATAGGAGAGGGCTATATTACTGCAGCTTTGAATGAAGAAAGACACACAAGTCGGGTTTACGTATTTTTGAAACTCGTAGTAGAATGAAAGATGCCGTCCCAAGTATTTAAACTAATTCCGACGGCTTGGATAACTGACCAATCAAATTTTAGCATATTCAAAGCATATTAAAAAAACGTGGACAATTACAAATTCAAACTTTCAAGACCCCGTCTTTAAGTACTCTCAGTACTTTGATTCTAAATCTGAAGTCAGTTTCTATTCTGTGTCAGTAGACGTAAAGAAATTTTTAAACACCATATACATGAACACTATATGACTACTTTGTCCACACCCTGTAGCAAGAACGTCTACCCTATACACTACACGACAGTTTTGACCCTGCTCTAGATTCAAGACCCCTACACTGGGGGCATAAAATTTACAACTTTGGTAGAGGCCTTATCTTTTTTTTCTTTTATGCCGTCAGTTTAAATTCAGTATCAGCAGAAGTAAAGAAGACGACTATTGAACATTAAATGCATTAACATCACACGACCATTTTGGCCCCGCCCTAGAACCCCTACCCCGGGGGGCATGAAATTTACAATTTTGTAGAGGGTTTTCCAATCTCCATAATTATCAATTCAGTTCTGTGGGAGTAAAGGAAAAGATGTTTAAACATTAACACTAATCATCCATTTTGGCCCCGCCCTAGAGTCAAAACCCCTATCCCGAGGGACATGAAATTTATTCACAATTTTGGTAGAGGTTTTCCTGGTCTTCATAGCTCTGAATTCAGAGTAGAGAGGAATGGTCAATTTTGACCTTTTTTGCCCTGTCCCTAGGGCCCTTTTGGGACAAGAGTCATTAAATTTACCATTTATGTTCCCCTTACTCCAGTGTATTATACTAAATTTGAAAAGAATTGACCAAGTAGTTTTAAAGAAGTTAAATATGTTCATCTGTTTACACACGACACATGACGCACGACGACGGACGAAAACTAATTGCACTGGGTCACCTGAGTGACTCAGGTGACCTTAAAAGGTAGCAAATTTAATTTTCGTACAAACATTCATCTGTCGAACTGTCTAATCTGTCTGTAGCTACCACAAACGATTTAATACAAAATCTATCAACATCAAATCTTTAGTTTTAATAAATAACATTGAGTGAAGGTAAAGAAAAACACTTTCTTTGTTTATACACAACACCGTTAACATAATACATCTGGCTATTGGGGAAGCAGCTTTCGCTGATTGAAGATAATTGCCAATCGCCATATACTTATTTAAATGAAAAAAGGATTAATCAAATTTTTGCTAACTTGTTAAAATATTTTCGCCAATTATCATACAAATTAAATATATTACGTTTTCAGTACTCTCTACCGCCGCATTTCATTTACATGCATATGAGTACATTTGTAAACACTATTGTTTTGCCTTAGACTAGAATGTCTCCTCGTCATTGGATGAATCGCGTCACGTGATTGCCTTATAACTTTACACGGCGAACGTCAAAATTTACACGGCAACATGACGGACGTAACGTAATTTGAGCTGATTTTTCACACAAACGTTCAACCATTCCTTTAATTTTTAAGCCCCAAAATATTTAGAGTAACCACCTGTTGCCCATGACGTAATATTACGATCCTACAATGGCATCCAGGTTTACACAGAAGACTGATGAGGAAGGTAAAAAATTAGAGAATTAAGCTATGAATTTAATTGTTATATATTATCTTTTGTTTACATATCAAATTTTAGGTCCTCGACAAAACAAACCACTTATTAGGTTTGTTACTGACTGTTCCTTCTCGCCTTTTATGGACTTTACCGACCCCACAAATTTCTGTTAACAGTCAGTAACAAACCTATAGACAGTCCGTAATGTAATCTGACAAGCAGAAAATTCTTTTATCAATCTTTTTATCAATATACATACAGAAATACAGACAAATATCGTCTATTGGTCAAAACAATGTACCTTTTTAACAAGGAAGGAGGAAAAGGGATATGAATATACGGTAGTTATTCGAATTTCATGTAATACAGTAAAACTCGGTTGTAGCAAAGTCCTAGGGACCAATGGATTTACTTCGTTATATCCGTAATTCGTTATATCCGTTATAACGAATATATATAACGAATTTGTTATAATAACTATAGCGAATTCACTATATACATGTTTTCTGTCATAGACTATAATTTTTGCTAATTGAGGCTTAAAATAAAAATACATTACTTTGATGCCTTTTATAATCGGATTGTGAATTGAAAAATTCATGAAAATAAGTTCATTCAAACTATTATGTTAAATGATAGTGCGAACTTTTAATTTGTAAAGAAATTCGTTATAAAAGTGTTAATTTCGTTATTATTCATCTCTACGGGACTCAAAATCAGTTCGCTATATCCGTAAATTCGTTATATCCGAATTCGTTATAACCCTGAAATTTTGCAAAAATATGAAAATAATTTTACCTGGAACTCAAAAAAAAACTTCGCTATATCCGAGAATTCGCTATATCCGTGTTCGTACTAAACGAGTTTTACTATACAATACTGCATTAAAAAGTCAACGGTCACAATTTGTAGACCCAAAGAGCTATACATGTACAAGTTTGGTTGAAACCACGCAGTAAAACAAGTCATAGAGAATCAAATTTATTTTATCGTCAAACAATTGGCTTACGCAAAGAATGATGACACCAAGGTATTAAAGAAGTCTTTTAGCCCTACAGTACTTAGTTTTTGTTCACGTGGGTTTTTTGCTTAAAGCACATGCAACTGGACAAGATATCCACAGTATTTGTGAGATAAAACAAGAGCCCCACGGGCCACATCGCTCACCTGAGCTACAATAGGCATGATAAAATCAGCTTCATGGAGTCATAATACAAAATATCTGGACAATGTGGTATATTACATGTAGATCCTATACAAAAAAATCAGTTTCCCTCTGAATATTCTTATATTTATAATCAAGTCCCTTTTCTAACAGGATGATTTTATAGTCATATCACATTCAGCACTGCAGTTCTCAAAAAGACCCTTAACAATTGTTTATATACAGGATATAAACCTACATCAAACTCTGAACCCCTTGTGAGGCCCAATGATCGTCCAGGGGCCAAAGTTTAAACAGTTTTAAAGAATCAGCAATATATAAAAATGCTTGCATATAAGTAAAAGCATATATAACAACATTTCAGTTTTTGTGAATAATTAAAATGTTTTCCTTTGTACAACTGAATCCCCAATGTGGCTCCACACTACTCCTAAAGACTGTGATTTGAACAAATTTGAATCTACACTATCTGAAGTTGCTAAAGTTACAGCTTTTCTAGGCAAATTTTTGTTAGAAAAAGATTTAAAGATATTTTTCTATATATTCCTATGTAAAAATTTGTCTCTCCCCCCCCCTCCTTGTGACCCCATCCTACCCCCTAGGAATCATGATTTAAACAAACTTGAAATCTCACTACCTGACGATGCTTCAAAACAAGTTTCAACTTTCCTGCCCAAATGGTTCTTAAAAGGAAGATTTTTAAAGATTTACTCTATATATTCCTATGTAAAAAGTCGACCCCCCTCCCCATTGTGGCCCTACCGAACCCCCTAGGGTCATGATTTTCACAACTTTTAATTTTCACTACCTGAGGATGCTTCCATATAAGTTTCAGCTTTCCTTGCATAATGGTTTCTGAAAAGAAGATTTTTAAAGATTTACTCTATATATTCAAATGTAAAAATGCAACCCCCCATTGTGGCCTCACCCTACCCCCCGGGGTTCATGATTTTCACAACCTTGAATCTACACTCCCTGAGGATGCTACCACATAGGTTTCAGCTTTCCTGGCCAAATTGTTCTTGAGAAGAATATTTTAAAAGATTTAATCTATATATTACTATGTAAAAATTCAACCCCCCATTGTGGCTCCACCCTACCCCCCGGAGTCATGATTTTCACAACCTTGAATCTACACTACCTGAGGATGCTTCCATATAAGTTTCAGCTTTCCTGGCCAAATGGTTCTTGAGAAGAAGATTTTTAAAGATTTACTCTGTATATTCTTATTTAAAAATTTGACCCCCATTGTGGCCCCACTCTTCTCCCGAGTGTCATGATTTTCACAACCTTGAATTTACGCCAGCTAAGGATGCTTCCACATAACTTTCCTTGCCAAATGGTTCTTGAGAAGATTTTTTAACATTTACTCTATATATTCATATGTAAAAAGTCGATCCCCCCCCCCCATTGTGGCCCTAACCTACCCCTGAGGGTCATGATTTTCACAACTTCAAATCTACACTACCCGAGGATGCTTCCACACGAGTTTCAGCTTTTCCGGCTGATTGCTTTCTGAGAAGAAGATTTTTAAAGATTTACTCTATATATTCCTATGTAAAAAGTCGACCCCCCAATGTGGCCCCACCCTACCCCCCAGGGTCATGATTTTCACAACTTTAAATATACACTACCTGAGGATGCTTCCACAAAAGTTTCAGCTTTTTGAAGATTTCTCGAACATTTTCAATAATTCCTAATTATCTTCCTTTGCAAATGGGCGTGGTTCTTAATTTTTACAACTTAGCCTAAGGATGCTTTGGTTGAAATTAACCCAGTGGTTCTGGAGAAGATGTTGAAAATGCGAAAAGTTTACAGACGGACAGACAGACAGACGGACGACAGACAAAATGTGATCAGAAGAGCTCACTTGAGCTTTCAGCTCAGGTGAGCTAAAAAGTAAATCAGAGTAGATAATATTGAAATATTCAAACAGACTTAACTATTCAACTTTGAAATACAACTCACCAAATTCAGATTTTTTCAGTGTTGTTTCAACAATTTATATCTCTTTTGAAAGTCTTTTTTTAACCGGCAGATAAAAAGCAAAGAATAATAAGTCTTTTAGGCCTTATACATAATTTTGTAAAGTCATTTTCATCCTAAGCCTATGTGTTTGTTTGTGGTTGCATTGAAAATCTCGCCAACTCCAAGTCTGTGCACGTGGCATCGAAGGAAATGATTGGTTAAAATGTCCCTGGGCAGTACGAGTTACACGTCGTCAACCTTAAGCGAAGTGTAGCAGCGATTGTTTTACAGAAAGAACATACATCTGCCTCTGTTGTATCTGGAAAGGTATGGAATAAAAAATTTAAAAATACATAAAAGCGAATTTTAAAGGAAAAACACTTAGAATTAAAAACCAAACATAACTGTTATTATGAGCATCTAACCTGGGTTATATCGTTCCTTTACAGATGGTGAGTAGGCCGAAAATGGGAAATTTGAAGAGTAGCCTTTTGGTAATTGAAAGAAAAAAGTTTAAACATATTTAAAGTATAGAAAAAAACAAACCCTTTTATGAAACATTTAAAGTGTTAGTCTTCAAATATTGTAGTATGTAATGGAGACTTACATGGCTTGTACATGTTTGGATTGCAACTTTCCACTGCATTCTTGCAGTAAGTGCACACTATATGATGGATACATTTTTCTAAATCCGATACATCTAAGTGAAATTAAATGGAAAGATAAACAAATTACTATTATACTCTTAAAATATCAATTAAAAGACATTGCTTTCCTGTCACCACAAACAATAATAAAACAATAGGCCAACAGGCCTTAATGGTCACCTGAGTACCATAGCCTAAAGATAGACCTGTGGAGAAATCTCATATACACATTAAATTGAGTTTCTTTCTTAATTTTGAAAAATGGTCAAGTTTTGACCATTTTTGCCCTCCCCCTAGGGCCTCTGTAAGGCAAGAGTCATGAAATTTACCATTTATGCTCGCCTTACCCTAAAGATGCATCATACTGAATTTGAAAGAATTGGCCATGTAATTTAAAGAAGTTAAATAAAGAGTGACCCAGGCGACCTAAAAAAGTTTTCATATTGAAGTGTTATTCATCAATGATAAATCGTGGACAATGATCCTATCAACATAGTATGTTAATAGAGATCGCACTTATATGATTTCGTGGATCATCAAAACAGCGAGTTCGAAATCAAT
This sequence comes from Magallana hongkongensis, assembly GCA_016163765.1. Lineage (NCBI taxonomy): Eukaryota > Metazoa > Mollusca > Bivalvia > Ostreida > Ostreidae > Magallana > Magallana hongkongensis. Next base: position 498,545 of record WFKH01011581.1, read on the forward strand.
AAATAATTACATGGTATTCAACTTTATTGATGAACCACGGTATAGATCTTCGTGTCAACTATGATGTTGTATACAGTTACAGAGAAGGTTTTTCAATTTAATATTATAAAACAGTGTACAGTAGAATTTTTAGTATAAAAATATAATGTTTTTAGTAAAATATCAAAAAGCCTTTTGATTTTTTTTTGTTGGTACTTCTTTGACAGGACAAAAATTGATGAATCAAATGTTGTTTCGTTTGAATCTAAGTCAATGTATATATTTTTACGTTACTATATATCTTTTTAGTTTGAATAAAATTTCAAACCATTGAACTTTCTGATGATATGAACTCACCAAATTTATATCAAGGATGGATTTATGGACGTAATAGAACTATTCATAGAGTTTAAACAAGTGTATCGTACCTGATTGTACAGGTAAGGGTGATTCCAGAGATGACCACTGCTGCCCTACACCCCCTGTTCATGATCCAACATCAAAATTGAACATAAATAAAGGCAAAAAATAAAGGTTTTATTCTCTCAAAAGCAAGATATATTATGTGAAGATAACAATTTTAATTTTTAATTATCATTCGTTTATTTTTGCCAATTTTTGGGATACATACATGTATAAGACAACTGAATTATGAAATTAAACAAAATGAATATTATTGCAAATGTTTGCTGATTAGACGCTACGAGTTAATTCTTTGTCTTTTTAGAAGAAATTCAGTATCTTACCTGAATAAAATGACGCGGATGAATCCAAAGATTGTTCCTGTTGCCGAACTATTCCTGTGATTATAGTACAGTATTCATTAAGTAATACAATCAAAAGAATAACAAATTCTAGTAAAATTTCTTCCTTTCTTTTAATTGACTGCATATGATTCATATTAGCGAGATTTAGCAAACCAACGTGTACGCGTACGTGTAGAAAGGAAAAATATGCATTACGTCATCAGTTTTTGTATGACGAATTTCTACCCGTATGTACACAAATGAATATATGTGTAGATTGCAAAATACCCGTAAGGTCGAACTTGTAACATATATTTCCTTACTTATGTAGAAATATACCTTCATCACCTGCATATGGAGTTTTTGTCTCTCAATTAATTCGATACGCAAGCTCATGCCCTACGTATGATAATTTCTAAGACGAGGCAAGCTACTGACAAACAAGTCGATAAGACAGGACTATCAAAAGTCTCGATTGAAGTCATCTTTTCGTAAGTTATATAGTCGATAAAACGACTTGTCAGCAAAACAGTCTTCCACTGGGTCGCATGCTAACTGACGTGTTTCACTTATTGTTAGACCATAATTAACATCCTAATTGTCTGTGGATTTTTCCGTTTTCCCGATTACGACAAAGAGCACACGGCGGGTGTGACCGATCAGTAGAGGATACTCACTCCTCCATGGCACCTGATCCTACACCTCTAATTTTAGAGGTCCGTGTTTGCTCTGCTCCTGTTTTGTATTTTCCCTTTGGAATTGTGATTTTGAACACTGTTCGTTATCACCACATGTCATTTACTTGTTGGCTATTTATATGAATAAATGTGTTTATTATTCTAAAGCCTTAATATTTAATGCAACTACTGATATAAAGAAGCATTTTTCGTAAATATGTATTTTGTTGTAGAGGTTTTAATACACTTAACGCTTCTTGCAAAACATGCAATGACTCTTAATCATCTATTATTTAAAAATATACATATATTAGTACTTGAAACGACAATAAAAATAACGTTTGCAACATCAAGTTTTCGATTGTGACTATCACGACTCAGATTAAAAGGAAAGAATATGAAAATTACGTTTAAAACATTTACAAGTACAAGTACACGATGTATCAGCTAAACAAAAACGTTATGTGAACTGGTACTCGCAGTTCTAACTTGTAACCTATACGTATAGGTACGCGTACCCGTTGGTCTGCTAAACCTCTTCATTACATTTCAAATAATTACCTCGTTGCTTAGAGAATACATTTTAGCAACACGTATATGATATTCACTGACCGATATGTATTTCGCCACTAAATGTACATATAGTCATTTTTAATCACCTTCATTTTTATCAAAATTATTAAAAAGGTTATTATGATCAATTTAACAGGCACGTACATTTCAAACTCTGAACTTGATCGCGAGATGGTTTTCTCTTTGAATGTTTAAAAATAATTTTAAAAAAGTTGTCTTTTTTAAAAATTTCAACAAAATCAGATTGAAATCAACCCTGTTAACTTCATTAAAAACGATAGACCTCAGTACAATATCGACATTTACACAGCCCAACGCTGTTTAGTTTTTAGATATCTTATCTGAATGAAAGGGACGGGGTGGGTCCCAGGATTGATGTTCCTGCCACACGTTTCCTGTACATTAAATTGGTTTAAAATTATTGATAAACCAAGAGAAATGATAACATTTAGTTAAATTTGAAACGGAATCAACAAAAAACTGAACACACTAACACAAAAAACGCTCCCTCAAAAAAACCCCCCAAAATTCATAAAAAAAAATAAACCCCTAGCAAAAAAAACTGTTAAAACAAAACCAAACTGTATAAAGCCAAAGAAATTAGTATTCAACAACGATTATTCGTAAAACTGCGGCACTAAAGATTGATAAGGTATTCTGTCAAAATTCAATCGAATATCGTATGGTACAATTTTAAGGTGTTTTTTATTTTTTTTATTTTAACGTTTTCATACGGTTAATCTAGTTTTATATTCAATGACATATTTAAAGTCTCTGAGACAGAAATTAAAATGTAAATTAGCGGTTTCATTTATATTTATAATAAAAATATGTGTAGTATAAATTCTATAAAGATTATTTTTTGCAAGGTGCTAATGTTTGCCGATTTTTTAAACAGGGGCTGTTATAGGGTTTAATACGCAAAAACATACTTCTGCAAAACTTACATTGCCCAACAATTTATATCAAAAATATCAAAATGATTACCCGATGAGAGCGAAAATAAGTCTTCTGTAGGTGGATACTGCTGCCAAACATTTCCTGTAAAATTAATGCTTTTTCAAGAAAATGTCATCCATGTTGAAAACATGCTTGCAAAAAATATTTATCAGAGATAAATTATTTATCTAAAGTCAAAAACACTCTTAAATTATAATCCAATACTTTAAAAAGCATCAAATATATGAAAGTGTACATGAAATAAATCTTTTAATTTGTTCATTAGCGTATTTATTTCTTTTTTGTTTTACCTACTTTTGGCATTTTACTATAAGTTTTTGTACTATGTTATTTATTTAGCTAAACCAAAAAAGAACTCTAATTATAACTAGTTTCTACTTGATCCTTCAGATTTTTTTTCTCGCGGATTTTCAAAAGTTTGAAAACATCTGCAAATAATTAGTATAGTTTTTCAAAATCATTCTTATAGCAATATAAATCATCAAACTCCATTTATCTAATATTAATATGTCAAAGAATGGATCATTTTCAATCAATGCTTATGATTTACCTCTCTCATAGAAAACAGTCCCGGCCATTGGTACTAAAATATAGCAAAGAAGACACACACTTTGCAAGCACGACCGCATCTTTGTTGACATAATCCAATCAAAACGACTGCGTAGAAAATCTCAAAGAACTTGTTTTATTCATCTAAAAACGAGCCAAAAATAATTTGTTTGTTAGTTGTTTACTTCCTCCAAAAAAATAAATTCTAAAATGAACCAAACTAACTTTATTTCAGGATAAAAAAGATATTCATTATAATTTGTCATGAATGACTAAATAATGTAAATTGTACGCATTGTGCGTATCTTTGTGTTCTTTACGTCGTCGGTTACCGAACAAAGTTAAGTTCTTTTAAATATCAGCCGCACTAGTTTGTAGAAATAATCTTTTCTTGTGACAGGCACCTACCATCGTGTTTGAAAGAGGGGGGATCCTTCTCCAAAAAATCTTGCGTATTATTCCTTGTAACTTCAATTTCACTGTTGACTGTTGAATTCCTTACTTTCAATTCCATTTATTACATGCTCCCAAAAAGGTGGGGAGGGTGGGCAACTCCATAACATTTCAGGTTTTTATATGTAAATGCAGCCCCCGCCCGTCTCCCCCTGATGCTACGTGCCTTTGTGAAAAGTGACATTGCTAGGTACCTAAGTCTTAGTAGTTTATCATCACTTAATGCAATTAATATCTAAATAAACCTCGATAAATAAAGTAGTTAGTTAAGGGCGTATGTGATTACCTTGTACATCTGAGGATAAAAATGTAAACATTTCTTGAACTGACTTATTTCTGTCCAAAACAGACCAAAACTGTTGCAAAAAAGATATATCTCAAAAGGCAATAAATATGAGGTTCTGCATTTTGTTTTGTATGCAAATTTGGCATACAAGAACAGAACACTGCCTTTTTCCATCACTTAGAACTGCGCAGCTAAATATTTCAGTTCAAGATTGAAAAATCTGAAAAAAAAAATACAAAAAGAGTCATTGGTGTCCACTGTACAACTATTTGTTGAGAAAAAAGTCTAAGCTTGCTTATTTAAGTTGTAAGTTTGTCTCATTATATGTTATCCTGTTCTTGAAATGGGTCTCAGAAACTATCATTTCTCACGAAATATATTTGTCTGTGTCTATTGAGGTACATTGAACATATGTTTTTATTAAAAATTATATGTATTATAATCTTTCAGGTTTTTTTTGCTATAATTATAGGTTTCGTAGTCCTTCTTGAAAGATTTCAGGCAGAAAGGTGGTCGTCATTACAGTATTATAATTTTTCTACTCCAGAATGAAACTTAATTAACTGCATATATGAGACCCTTCAACAAGTTAGTGCATGGGATTTGGTACTCAGGTGACCGTTAAGACCTATTGGCCTCTTATTTAGTTTGCGGTTGTTGATACAGTAGGCGATTTGACCCCAACATGTGTAACAGTTTTAGCACTTTATTTTTGTCATTGTCACAATTTTGTTGATTTGTTTAGAGATGAAAATAAAGTGGCTAGAATGTGTCTTTATTTGACTTGTATTAGAATAACGAATCACATACCGTATACATCGCTAAAAACGAAATAATTGTCTTACTTCACTTGACTGCAAGGTTATTCAAATGTAGTATTTATGTTTTGTTTAATCTGTGCCTCTAATTTGCATTTTTAGGAACCTATACAAATATGTACGTTATATAGAAGATATTTATGAGGGATGTGCGACAATTTTGTACATTTAACAGTTATTAAAGGATAAGAACGTAAACATTTGTCGAACTGGCCAAAACCGTTGCCAAAAGATAGAAATTAATATATGTAAGGTTCTACATTTTGTTTTGTATGCAAACTATACATACAGAGGATGTTGACTCCTCCATGGCACCTGATCATACTCTATTTTTTTTTCTGAGGTCCGTGGTTGCTCTGCTCCTGTTTTGTATTTCTCCTTTGGACTTTTCATCTTGAACACTGTTCGTTATCACCACATGCCTTTGTTAGACATAACAGCTGATTCTTTTTCTAATGTTCAATATGAAAAGGTAAATTGAACAGCAAAGCAAATAGTGTTTTTCAAACGTTTTTCATTCGACGGTTTCATGAGTGTAAAATCCTTTTTTGGGCAGAATGCTGTTTGAAACGAGCTGATGATTTTACTCAAGCACAAATGATAGATTGATTCAAATTTTAAAGCAGTAACCAATGTTTTTAAAAATTTAAACTCTAATCCGTCATTATGTTTTCTGTGTAATTAAAAAATATTTCTTGCCGTCCATATTTCCATTAAAATGTTTAAATTAAGAAAATAAAAACATTGACATAATATCGATACAAACAACAAGCGTCAAAGTGAATTTAACAGTAGTTTGATTTTTAATCTTTTATAAATAGAAATATAAAAAAAATGTAAAATGCAAAAAAAAAAAAAAACCCTGTCGAAAAACAAAGATAAAATCAAAGTTTTAAAAAAAAACCAAACCCAACATTTTATTCATAAAATCATAGACTTAATTTAGCTATTGAATTCATTCTAAAGGAATCAATTCTACAAATTCATAAACATTTTTTTTATTAATAACAATATTTTATTTCCTTTATGTCACGTGTTTTTCGTGATTTAAATGCTAAATTATTTTTTTAACCTTTTTGTCGACATCAAAATATCTTGGTATGATGCTGTATTTTTTTTATATTATTTATGTTCTTAATTGTTCAAAACTGGAATTAATTAAATTGCTATAGAATATTTATTCTTTTGCATTGAAAAATATATAGTTATCAAATCAATTTCTATTGTAAGCTGAACAAAGTGTAACGTCAATAACATTAATATATTTCATACACATAAAAATTGTGACTTCTGGAACGTGATAAACATAATTTGCAGCATCAATGACTGCACACAATATCAAATAACATGGCCAGATCCAGAAATCCTCCCCCCGTCCTTTGTTTGCCGGGAAGGGGGATGAGGCCTATTATCGGTAGTTTTTCTATGCCCAAGGTGCAACACAATCATGGTACATTCATGAATTGTATGACTGAAAGGAGACAGACAAAAAGATTTGTATATACATGCATGAATCATTTTCTTTATTTACAGTAAGTATATTCATATATTTTAACTGAATAAACAGAACATCTATAATTGTGTAATTTTATATTTGCTTTATCCAACTCGGTGATAAGGTGTAATATTCGCTCGGCAAGCCTTGCAAATTAAGGTCAGACGCGACATATCTTCCATTTTTTTTTCTATATTTTCCTATCTCCACAATGTGAAGATTCCACTAAGTAATTCCATAATTATATTTTCATGATATATGATACTTTTTTATTTATATATAAAGTGTTGAATTGAAAATATATACTATGACTTTATTAATAAGCATTCAGATACATTTTGCATGCTATTTTAAGGAAAATTCTAAATACTCTAGCTCCAAAAAAAAAGCCTGGTAATGTACCCTGAATTTTTGGGAATTAACAGGTTTAAATGTTAATAAATTAGGAATAATATATCAAGGAAAATAATATAAAATTGAGGAACATCTCGTGTGTCCTTAAATACATACATCATTTCAACTCGTTGGATAAATCAAATATAAATTCACACAATATAGATATCTTCTATATATCAACATATTCGTATTAACATATCTATCAATACAAATTTTATATACTTCATAACAATAACGAGAAAAGATAACATTTGAGATAAAATTAAGGCAATTTCCATTGTTATAATTTACCAAAAGAAATAAATACATCTGATTCTTCAGAGTTTTAAATCCAAAAAATTTTGTTTATCTTGCAAATTAGCTGTAAACAGTTTCATTTTATATCAGATACGTAGCAAGTCATTGACTGTATAGTTGTCTTTGGTCCCTTTATCAGATAAGTTCCATAAAATTATCTGTTTGGTACAAAAGGCGATGGACAGACCCGGTCACAACATTCTTTTAGTAACCCAGTAGAATTTATGAATTCTAAACAGACTTCACATTCTATTTCCCAAATTAGATACTGAAAATGACGACATTCGTTCATGCCTGTAAAAGTAAAGCAATAACATAATTCCTTAAAAGTATTCTGAAAACTGTTTTGATTAGACAAAAAAAAATCATGTATAGGAAATTTTGAATTAAGGTAATGATCCATACCCCACTACATAAATAAAATACCTACAGAATTTTTTCAAATTTCTCAAACATGTATCTGGGGATATATCCTTATCAAATTTTACCCAGTTGGCTGGTCCGTCGGTATTATAAAAGCTAGGACCGTTGCTAAAAATAGAACCAATTGCGGAAAATGGTGCTTTTTCATACATTAAGAATTTTAGCCTAAGCCTGAAATTTGACTTTCTTAAAATCATTTTTTGACTGATATCCTATGTAAAATGAACGAATTTATTTTTCAAAACAAATACTTTTATGTTACACGTGCTTATTTATTAACAAATAGATAAATTTGTCTACAAATGAGATAAAATGAAACAAATTTTCAAAGAGAATTTAATCTCTTAAAATTTTGTTTACCTACAGAATTCTCTGAAATATTGAAAATGTTTACCCCTTAAGGCCCTTAATAAATAGAAAATAAAATTACCTAAAGGACCGGCCTTTTTAGGATCACAATGAGCGTATTTTTGGTAAAATTCATTAAAATCTATATTTTGAAAAAAGTTCCGTAAAAATAAAATTTTGCATAGTTTTATCATTTCATCTCTCTAAAAAGTATATTTAGCTTTTTGTTAAATAGAACACATGACTTGAACAAACCTTTGATCAATCTGTATTATATAAATCGCATAAGATGGTTTTTTAAATATCGGTAAGTATTATGGATCGAGATCGGTATTTAGAAATTGCAGTCACATACGCGGAAAACGCTAATTACCTGATATGCTTTCAAGACAAAACCTATATTCATGTATTTTTACTAGTTTTAAAGACTGTTCTAAAAAATGAAATAACTTTTCTTCAACATATAATTTTAATTCTAAAAACAATTTTGAGAAAAATATATTTAATTTCGTTGCTAAGCGTATAGAGTAAAGATCAGGCACGGGCAAGACGTAATAACGCGTGAATTACGTCATACGTTGTTTTGTGACGTATGGACAATTACCTTAAAACAGGAGGCCTATCGGCCACATCGCTCTCCTGAGCAACAATAGCCTTATAATAAAATCATCTTCATGGACTCATATAAAAATATTACGACAATGTAGTAGAATACTAGTAGATCGTGTATAAAAAGATTTTCATTTTTTTTTCCAGATACTAGTATTCTTATGTTTATCACTGAGCCCTTTTTGTATTAAGATGATTTTATAGTCATATTACATATTAAGCAATGCAGTTCTCAAGAAAAACTTACACAACTGTTTATATATGTAATATAAACCTTCTTTAAACTTTGAACTCCTTTTGGGGTCCAAAAATTGTCCAGATGCAAAAGTCAAACAATTTTAAAGACAATGTTAAAATCCTTGCATATATTAGTAATACCACATATCATAATATTTGAGTTTTGAAAATAATTCAAGTTATTTTACTCTGTAAAATGTGTTCCTCCCCAATGTGACTCTACCCTACGGCTAACCCTAAAGATTATGATTTCAATCTACACTATTTGAAGTTGCTTTTACTAAAGTTACAGATTTCTAGGCAAATGAGTTTTAGAAGATTTTAAGAAAAATTCTTTACATTCCTATGTAAAAATTTGATACCTATCGTGACCCCACCTTACCCCTGAAGATCATGATTTGAACAAATTTGAATCTACCCTACCCAAATACATTTCCACACAAGTTTCAGCTTTTTTGGCCAAATAGTTTTTTAGAAGATGTTTTGAAAAATACCACCATATTTTCAACAATTCTCAATTATCTCCCCTTGAAAAAGTACGTGGCCCGTCATCAAACTTGAATCTCCATTACACAATAATGCTTTGTGTCAAGTTTGTTTGAAATATATAGCCAGTGGTTCTAGAAAAGAAGTCAAAAATGTATAACGTTTGAAGGCAGACAGACGGACGCCGAACAAAAAATGATCAGAAAAGCTCACGAGCTTTCAGCTCAGGTAAGTTAAAAAGAAAACCCCCAAATGAAATCATGACTTCAGTCTGATATATCTTACCTCTGGATCTTTCATTTCCAAAAGGTGTTGGAAACATTAGCTGAGAACTGTAACCTGTTTAAATTGATGCAACGATATCCGTTATAGACGTAATGAATGTGATATCCAAACAGATTTCATACATTTGTTTAGATAAAAAATAATACTGACTTTGCTGAAAGTTTAATTATAAAATTCATTTCGTTGATCTTATAAATATTCATAAAACATGTAACTCTATATAACTCTAATTACCTATCGACTCTCGCTATAACCTCGACACGTTAAATTAAGTATATGCTGAATGTACACTTTAATCAAAGATTGTGTGAACTGGAAGACTGTAAAAAGCGTACATTGGATTGAAGTTAAACATAAATATATAATATGTAGTCAATTGTAAAAATAACGGCTATAGCGAGAAGCATTCCTAAAATTGTCTTTACTTGTTTTTACATAGAATAGAATTAATTTATATTCGGACAAACAAAGTGAGGGAGAATATAAATGCGTGTTCGGTGTAAAAATGAAATGTGGTGATAACGAACAGCATTAAAAATCAGAAGGAAAAGTACAAAACAGGAGCAAAGCAACTGTAACTGTATTTCACTGAAGTATCTTATATTTTAAAAAAATGAACAGAATAAATGTTATTGTTTATAATTAAATTAAATGGCATTGATGTTTCGTACGCATTTTTAAACTCAAGTTCTAAAACAATAAGAATTCATCAAATAGAGGAATTTATTTCTTCCAATACGTATTGAGAACGGAATTAATGTGTAGGCTTTACAATAACTTAAGTTTAAATTATTAACGTGTTTTACCTGGGGCAATATATTTCTTCCCGTCGTGTATTAAGGTGGAATAACACATCATCACAAAATAGCTGACCTCTGATCGAAACGAAATTTTGTTTTATTAAAAGGATTTTATCGACAGGAACATGCAACTTACTCCATAGCCGCTTGGATAAAGTGTCGGGCTTGTGATCCGTACATCCCGGGTTCGAATCCCTCAGGGGTTTTTGTTGTTACTTGCTAAATTGATTTTTTTAGATACCAGTATTCATTTTTTATCCCCAAACTGCAAATTTTCGCTCATTTGACATATGTACAGTTTATTTATCATTATTTCTTTCAAAATCAAATAATTTACTGTTAATTTGGGTGACTATTTCCAGGTGTTTTATTCCACCTTAATTGAGTCATGGGTAATGTAATTGCACGGTCAGCTTTGGTGTGATGATAGCTTCTATAATTTCATAACTTTAAGTTTTTACAGAAGCAGCTTACGATACAAGACATATGTTTATAATTCTTTGTCGAACACTTTTGGAAAAAGAATAATTTATTTAATTATTCATTAATATATGGAATTATCAAACATAAATCGAAATAAGTAATTATGATCTATGTAACAAAAATGTTATAATTTTGTGATTTGATATTTGATTCCTTTACAAAATAAAATACTTATTAGGTTCGATACTGAACAGAAGTATGTCGGATGGTAATCACATAGATAGTTCGGCTCTACCTTGCCTTATATAAACTTTAACAACCCGCCATATGTCAATAGACAGTCAGTAACAAACCTCATAACAAGATGTGTCTCTTACTTGGCTGTACAGGTGAGGGCGAGTCAAGAGACGGCCACTGCTGCCATGCATTTCCTGTAAATAAATTAAAGAGAAAAACACTTAATAATAATTAAATAGAAAAACTATGCATAAAATGAAACCGTTTAAGAGAAGTTAATATTTATTTTGTAAACATAGCAAATACTATTTCCAAAAAATAATGAATTTGTCAAAAAATGTTCAATATAATGCATATTTCTCTTGAAATTAATAAAGTGTATGTAAAACGATTGAACTATGGATTTGAACAATTGCAAAATAATGCATCTGCTTGATGAGAAACCTAAATGAATACATAGTGTTTAATTACAATATTTTACCTGAGTAAATAGACGCGGATGAATCCGAAAAAGGTTCCTGATGCCAAATATTTCCTGTAATTATAATGTATCATGATGGTTTCTGGAGTTGCAGTATAACATTTATTATATACAAATTGTTCAATAACCCCCTTTATCTAAACTTAAATAGGCTGAATAAACTTGGTTTTGCATTTTAATGTGTTGCTCTCTCTCTTTCGTTTGAATTCAGCGTTTGTCTGTCACTTTATTTTAGCCATAGCAATTCGAATTTTCCTGAATTTTGTAAAGTGTTTGAACACTTTCAAAATTTATTAGAATCAAACGTTTGACCATGTTTAAAACAGATAATCATATAAAAATAAAAACCCACGATCTATCCAATTTTATCAATTTAAAGCAAACTGAGCTGTATATTTTATATTTATTTTATTTTATTTTTTTTTTTACAAAAACCTGCTATAATGATTGTTCCACATAAAACTTTTTGAAACATTTACGATTAATAAGGTTAAAATAGATCATCAAATTTTATCAGGCGAAATATTTCTCTAATGAAGAATAAAAAAACAATTGAAGTCAATTTTTGTAACGGACGACAATAATATAATGATAAGTCTGAGTAACAAAAGAGCAAAAAACCATCACCCTCTTTGGCATTTTAGTTGTAAATAAGAATTTTACAATAAAAATGACCGAAATTACAATAGCAGCTCATACTGCATTAAAGACACCGCCCATCATCGGTTGGTTGTATGATGTGTTACCTGTATGGAAGGGATGGGGAGGGTTCCAGGACGGCTGATCCTGCCACACGTTACCTGTTAATTAGACTACTACAGGATTGCTGTTTGATAATGTGAAAAAATAGCATACAATTGTTCATTTTGTGATATATATGATTTCGGAAACTGCATCAACACATGTGCTAAAGTGTCACTTTGGAAATGGAAAAAAATCCGATAATGTGTCATGTTATGTTTTTCTAATTTGTTATACTAATAACAAAAGAAATGTTAAACTTTTGTAGATAATAATTGTAAATACAATTTATGTTTTTGTTGTTGGTTTGGTTTTTTTTTTGGGGGGGGGGGGGGTGCTTGTTTGTCTGTGTTTAACTTTTGCTCTATCAATGGTATAATTATCCGGCAATTTGTTATTTTCAATTGTCTTCTAAACTTCATGGGTTCTCCAAACCTTTGGAAAAGGTTTTGCATACAAGGCCAAACTTTTCTTATTTATTTCTTAACAATGTGGAATTTTGGCATATTACATTCGACCTATGCCACTGTATGGCATTATCTATTTAAAGTACTTACCCGAAGATAATGAAAACAAGTTATCGGAGGATGGGCGATACTGCTGCCAAACATTTTCTGTAAATATAAATGCACATTAATGCATAGAAAACGATGAATGTCGAGAACATGCTTTTTCTAAAACATAAAACGTTGAAAACATGCTTTTATTATTATAAAATGTTTTAAAAAACCTGATAGATAACGAGAGTATAATTTATTTTAGAAAAGTAAAATATAAACTATACTTGCATACTTTATTCGTTTTTAGTTGATGTATTGGTTTTTTTAGTATAGTGCCATTTTACCAAAACCGTGTTGTCATTAAATCACTCATCTAATAGAACTTAAACCTGGATTTTTAGATAGTTTTTGAAATTCAATCAAATTCTTGAGCAGTTGACCAAATGCATGGAGAGAAATTTTTAGACGAAGCATTTACTTGTTTTTGATAACCATATCGAGTAACGTCCTGGAAAACATTCAATAAGTTTCTACTCCGCATAGTGTCTTTACAGAGAAAAATAATATTTCTTGAGAAATGTCAAAACTTTTTTGAAGATCGTGTTTCAATATACATAATCCATGGCCATTTACTCATTAATAGCATATTAACTAAACGGACACTAGTAAACACTTACATCCTAATATTCTTGCTAAATCCAATCACATATCACCAGTTACTTTAAAACAAAATTGCATCATTATTGCATTGATATAAAATTGTTCCTTACTAACCTTATTTCACAGATATGGAAACATATGCAAACAATTGTAGATCACCCCCCCCCCCCCCCCCCAAATACTTTCCGAGATAACAGTCCAATAATATATATGTTAGTCAGATTGAATAGATCAAGGAATCGATCTTTGGTTGATTAATCAATCAATCGATGTTTGTTTATTACTGACCTCTTTGATAGAACGGAGGTACAGTCCCGACCATTGGTACTAAAATACAGCAAAGAAGACAAGCACTTCGCAAGCACGACTGCATCTTAGCCGGCATAATCCACTCAAAACGACTGCGTAGTATACCTCAGATAACTTGTTTTATTCATCCAAAAAAAAGTTAACACCTTGTTTATTGCTGTTTGACTTCCCCTGAAAAAAAATCTTAAATGAGATAAAGTTACCTAATTATAGGATTAAAAAAGATATTCATTATCATTGGTCATGAATGAGTAAATAATGTAAATCTACACGCATTGCATGTACCTGTGTGTTCTTTATGTCGTTGTTTACCGGACAAAGTTATTTATTTTAAAATATCAGCCGCACTAGTTAGTACAACCAATCGTTTGGTATGGAATGTGACGTAGCTAGGTGGAGCACCTTAGTGCTACGATGAAAGATTTAGACCATAAACGTTTAAGCATCACTAACTGCTGTTAATATCAAAACTAACCTCGGAAAATAAAGTAGTTATTCAACTAGTCTTTTATATAACACATTTACCAATATAGCTCCCTTGAAATGCAAATTAAAAATACAGTTTAAACAAAACAAATATACTACAATTGGTTAACCTCGCACTCAGCAAAGAAGGCAAATATTTATGTTTTTGAGCGATGTGTACCAGCCTGCGATTAGTTATCCTAATACAGCCCAAATAAACATACATCCTTGCCCCTTTATCTTCATCTCTATTTCTAAAACAAATCACCAAAAGTATGACAAAGGCAGAGATAATCAAACTACAAAAGGATTGTTACATTTGGGGGTCACATCGCTTACTTTTACAACTACCTTTATACAACTGCAAGCCAAAAACGCGAAAATAAGCAGTTTAAATAATAACATGTTTCCTTTAAATAATCATACGGTGCATATGGTTGACGGGCTTTGCAAGAATTTTTTGTTTCTGCAATGATCAATTTATTTATATTCTATATGATAATCATATGGCGTCATTTAGTGTATTCTGTTTCCACGAAGAGCTCTGTATAAAGATATAGGATTTTTTCTTTGGTAGATAACAGTTTATGGCAATAATATCATATTTAAAAGTTGAAGGCAGATTTTATGGGTAAATCGTTGACTATTCAGCCTCCTGATACAATTTTTATGAAGGTCAATTTATTTCAAATTGCTTTTTGTTTATATGATATAAATGCTATATATAATGGGACAGATGCTTTTTTTAACCTTTCACAGGATGAACATGTGTTATTCAGTCTATTGAATGTGAACTTAAAGGTCTGGAAACGTTACGTGCTTAAATGACAGAGATATGACATTCAGTTAATTGAATGCTAACTGTTATTGTATAGAAGGGTAACTTAACGACATAAATAAGCCATTCACTCACCTTTTCGTTAGACAAACTTAATTTTTTAAAAAAAAGTTATGCATATGTAAAAAAAAATCCTTATGTTGATTTACTCAGAAAAGATCTTATCTTATCATAAGATAAAGTGCAAATCAGCAATATAAAAAATTATATATAGCTTCTCATCAATAAATAAATGATGTTATAATACTTGCAAAGTGCATTGGTGTTAATAAGGATGAAACGCGTGTTCTTCTCAGCTAAGAAACGCCTACCTTAGCAATGTAAGTATATAACATTACCGAGCAAAATTTTAATCCTGACAAAGGAAGTAACATGTTGAATGTACATATTTAAAGTTTAAATTTTAAAAAATATTATTTAACATAGAATCAAATATAGTAAAAAGTATAATGAATATAACGTTATTGTTATGTAACATTTAAGATTATATTTGTTTTTATATATGTATTTTATTTATATAATGTATCTTATTTATATTATAGATTAGTATTACTCTATGTTATAATGTTTATCATAATATTGTCATTTTTATCTTAGTTAACAATTCTGCTATGATAAGTTAACTATTCTCAATGATGTTCAATGGGCTCTCGTCAACATGTCGATAAACTACTTCATGTAAACTATGTGATATATATAGTAAGGAATCCAATGACCCATTTAACGTAAAGGTACCTCAACGAAACATAACTACATTTCGCCTTTCATTACATACTAGTATTAAGGTTACTCTCAGATAATAATTCGGACAATATTAAACGATGTGTTGATGATGCGTTATACTGATATAGGTCAAATATACAAAAATGATTTATAGAAGTCATTTTGATGTTTATTTTTCTAATAAAGCAAAATTAACATACACAGAGTCAATACATAAAGAGTGTTCACTCTCAGGTGCTTGTACCATACCGCTCACCTGAGCAGCAATGTCCAATTGTTACCCAAACGTATAAGATTACACGCATATGGAGTCTGTCGGTGAAAAATAAAAAAGCTTAGTACGCGCGTAAAACAACTGATTTTCTAAAGCTTTGTTTATTTAATTAAGTTCAACTTAATCATCATGTTAATTATTTCTGATCCCATAAATTTACATTATGGTAATGGTTAAGTTACATATACCAACAGAACATTACAGGCCTATTTTCAGGACACAAAAAAAATTTGAATAACCGCTACAAAAAGTTACATCATACATGACAGATTAGCTGTAAAATTTAAAAGAAAATATGCAAATCTTATTTCAATGTCTTATTTCAATAGCATCGCAAACATTTAATTAGCATTGTCTGAATGAGTGCAGAGATAAAAAGAAAGAAATAAAATATAAAGTAGAGGGACTATATATATATATATATATATATATATATATATATATATCTTGTTATTGTCATTTGCTTTTAATTTTTAATATAATTAATTCATATGGCGGGAAAGAAAATATTGCGATTTTAACAGCATGGATTATAACTGCATACTTTCCAAATAGAAACATATAACCTTTT
>WFKH01011581.1:516285-540634 GCA_016163765.1 Magallana hongkongensis
CCCCCCCCCCCCCCCCCCCCGATGCTACGTGCCTGCTTAATTATACCTTGAATTTTACATATTCATGATATAACGTTACTGTTAGTCAATGGGCAACGCATGTGTATGGACAAAATGACTCTTCAAAAAAACGTCTCAAAAATAGCAAAACGCAAATCGTAAATTTGAGACAGCTTAAAGGCTGTGACGTGATCGGCGCTTCTCGCCGTGGCAGACGTTACTTGAACTTACTTCCGACCATCCAAATGTCGTGGGATCTTACTTAGGTTGCTCCATCATGACGCCCTGTATAGTTGCTCGGGAAATGGATGAAAGTTTTAGGTACCGGTACATGATGGCGAAGACTCTGGGGAGGGGAGGAAGTGCAGACAATAAGTGCAACAACCAGTGGCCGGGGAAGAGACAGATTCGTTTTCTTCAGAAATATATAACTTATATACATGTATAAACATTTAAAACATATATCGAAATCAATATTTTACAGTTATATAGATATTTATATATACTGCCTACTGGTACAACATAAAAATGCAGAAGTACTCCACGTCTAGTACCGACTCAAGAAGCTTAAATCGAGAAGAATATAAAAAAAATCAACATTGAAGATCAACACCAATCCTCTTTCAGCGGCTGTCATCAAAGCTGTTGTGGCAGAGCAATTAATAACATCAAATTAAGGTAATAAAATTAAGGTAATGTCAACAAAATGTCAATCATCCACAGGTTTTCTTTGGTCTGCAATGAGTTTTTTGATTTACATTACTTTTGCAAAGTTGTTGTAGTTTAGAATATGATTTTCTGGACAGGTGTAAATTTATAATGGTTGTAGATACCAAATTTTCGATAATTTATAATTTGATAGTTATGAAATTAGTTTGTCCCTTTTTGATATGCTCCCTTCATTTCTGAACCCAGAAGCACTGGCACTGAGATTTTAGGTCTGTCCCAAAATATTTATACAGCACATTTTCATAAATTATAAATACCTCAGGGTTTAAATGATGTTTATTCAATAGTATGAAAAAATCCCAAGATTTCTCTTTTGAAATGCCCCTTCTAGCTTGTCAGGTTTCAATACAGGACTAAAAATAAAAAGTCTACAGGGATTTTGTATTGCAAAAGAAATAAAAGTACCCAGATGATAACGTTGAAAAATTGTGCAAGGTATTCTGAGTGGAGAAAAGATGTAAACATCTCTCATTATAATTAAATCTCCGTAAGAAATCTGTTTTTGTTCCTGTTAATTATGGAGTGAAAAATGATGTGTCAATGAAGATATCTTGGATATTTTCCCTTTCATTGATTTAAATTGCACTTCTTTCACAGGTATGTGTATTTTTATTCAAAATCATCCCAATGTGCTGCATAAATATCTTGGGACAGACTATAGAAAGTGTCTGAATATTGATGTAATATAAAATTATTGAAAATTCATCCCGAAAATGACTTTAAATGATTACCCAATTATCACTTTAAGAGGACTGGATGGTTGTTGCCATTTTTAGGCTATATTTACCTCTTTAAAACAAAGAGCAAAAACATAGAAAAAAGTCAAAATATCTGGATTTTTTCTTTACTTGATATTAGTTTATGGTGAAAAATATAATTTGTCAAAGTTTAAGGCAGATCGGAGGGTTCAGAACTATACTATAATAGGTACAGTTTCAGTCATATTTTGCCCTATTTTAAAGTGATTTTTAAAAATATCACAAAAAATTGAAATGTAACATTTATTTACACAACAATACCCATAAATTAAAAATTTATAAATAGTTACCTGATTAGACTTTTACAAGGATAATTGTGACGTCATAAACAGTGCATTTTCCCATAACTTTCTTAAAACTGAGCAGAAGACACTAATTCTTCAGTGATTTTTTTAATAGAAAACTGTGTCCACAGCCGTCGCCCACAATGAAACTCAAATTTTAACTTTATCATTTGATAATACATAAAATATATTAATTTCTTTGTGGGCGACGGCTGCGGACACATTTTCCCCTCCAAAAAACTGTGAGAAATGTGCCATTTTTCATCATATTTGACTACATCTTTGAAATGTGACAAAATGTTGAAGTCATTATTCTTTTTTGAAAACAGGATAAAAGTATTTATCTTGGTACTGGGAAGTTGATCTTTGAGGGCAGAGATCATACACCCGGGGAGGAATGTGTTGGTCAGACCAGTTCTTTTGCCAATGCCAGATAGCTCAGTTGGTATAGCACCTGTATAGAGATTTAAGTTTCACGGGTTTGAATCCTGGCCTGGTCCGTCATTTTTCTCCCACCCACTACACATGTACATCCCTTGACTAAGATAAATCAAGCAGCCATGTTCTAGCTATTACATGATATTACGTGTGCTGATTGAATTCAACCACAGGGGCTTGCTGCAGATGTTAAAAAATTATGTATCAAAAAGGATGCCTGCTATTAAAGTGGTGTGATGTAAATTGCCTCAACAAAATAAGAATCATGATACTCAAAGTTGTTTTAATAAGACATTTTGTGCACATATTTCATCACTGACTTGAGTGTTATTGAATACATTTTTACATTTTAAATTAGCTCTATTTTCTGTTCTGTTTCATGTTTTGAGATACAGCAGAGGATCAAATATATATTTGAAAATATGTAAGATGATAATGATTGTTGTATAAAAATGAAAATCTGAAAAGTCTGATAAAAAATTTAACAATTTTCAGAGAGAGGAGAAAGGTAGAGAGTACCATCATTGCTTCCTTTTAAGTTTATCATAACCAATGCCATAGATATTTTTATAGCTCATATAAACTGAAAGCTCAAGTGAGCTTTTCTGATCACTTTTTATCTGGTGTCTATCTGTCTGTCTGTCTGTCTGTCCATCCATCTGTCTGTCCATCCCTCTGTCTGTCTGACCGTCCATCTGTCCGTCTGTAAACTTCTCACAATTTTGACTTTTTCTCCAGAATCACTTGGCCAATTTGATCCAAGCTTGACACAAAGCATTATTTGGGAAAAGGGCATTCAAGTTTGTTAATTAAGGGCCACACCCTCTTTCAAGAGGAGATAATTATGATTCATTAAAAAATCATTGACATTTTAAAAAATCTTGTCCTGAAAAACCATTCAGCCAGAAAAGCTGAAACTTGTATGGAAGCATCCTTAGGTAGTGTAGATTCAAGTTTGTTCAAATCATGATCCTCAGTGTAAGGGTGGAAACAAAATGTGGGGTTGAATTTTTTACATAGTAATATATATATATATATATATATAGAGAGAGAGAGAGAGAGAGAGAGAGAGAGAGAGAGAGAGAGAGAGAGAGAGAGATCTTTAAAAAGCTGCAACTACTTATAAGAGAGTTTAAAGAAACTTTTTTCAGCGAAAAGAACATAAAATATGTAAAAGTACATACTAACAGAAAATTCTGACACCATTATTTTTTGAGAATTTATTAAACAAACTTATGAAACAGTAAGTCAGTGCAACTCCTCTAAAGCTGATGAATATAATTTTATGAACTTTGAAGTCAGCTATTTTTATGTGAGTTTTGCTCCTTTTGTATAATTATTAAATGTACTTAATGCCACCATTGCCATACATTATGTGTATCAATTTCAAGTAATGTGGGAGTTAGTGGCATGTGAATGCATGAGCTAATAATTTTTAAAATTGCTCACATTTTTCATTAACATTGTTAAATCCAACTGCTGAATGTCTTTTTGACGTAAAGAAATGTCTCATTTTTATGGACATTTGAAAAAACTTCTAGGTACAGTGTATTTCATTTTTTGTTAGTTTCATTATTGTTATCTAGAAATATGCATGAGGATTCTGTACTTTTGCAGATTTTATATATTAAATGCAGGATTTTTTTTTTGTGAATAAAGAAACGTACATAAAAAAGCCTCTCTTGACTGGGTGAAACTCGTAAATCACATCTTAACGTTGCAATCTAATCTGTTCAGAACAAGATACAGCTTCAGAGAGTGGCTCAAGTTTATCTAATATAGCTGCTGATACTGGAACATTTGTACAGACTGGATCAAGTAATCGCCTCGCCATTAAACTCTATTTAATTAGTTTAAGACAATTATATGAGCCTTATCATTAGCTCTCTGACAAGACAGAATTCTCCAAGTGTTAATCAAGCATGTAAGGAGGACTTTACAATAGGTGCAGCCCGTTGGATGTATACATTTCCTTTTTATTTTCTATGACACTGCTTTGGATTGACTATTTTATTGATGAAGCATATCTGTGATATACCAAGCATGGTTTGGGGTGGGAGGTGCTTTGTTGTCTTTTTGTTGGTCATTGTGATGTGGCCAGGGTTGGTCACCCCGCAGGAAGATGTCCCTCCAGGGGCCGCTACTCTGGCATTTGTGTTTGACATCACTGGATCTATGTACGATGACTTGGTGCAGGTCATCGACGGGGCAGCTAAGATCATGGCTACAACTCTTGCTCGCATTGAGAAGCCTCTCTATAATTATGTACTTGTTCCATTCCATGACCCAGGTAGGTCAAGCTGGTAGTAAATTAATATTAAAACAATTAAATCCTAGTCAAGAAATCAATGTTACAATAGTATTTTGTCTTCATTGTAATTCATATTGACATCATTCATGTCAATAAACAAAAATTACATGCAAATACCCCTATATTTCATTCCATGACCTGCAAATTCCCAAGGTTAGTTGTGTTGATATTGAAATCTGTTATTTCCCTTTACTGCATGTACAAAACGCCTAATACCATTTAATTAGAATTATATTTAAGGAAAAAAATAATTTGTTGGATTTAAAGCAAATGAAGAATCTGAACTACTAGTTATATTTACTTTGACTACACAACGGTACTAATAGAGCTTAAACATTGCTTTAGGTGGAAATGCTTTAAAACCAGTAACACTTAATTCCACTGTTTATTTTAAGTTGGTCAATTTGAATGTTCAGATCAAAAGTCATATAATAAAAAAGAATTAGGTTTTCAAACTGATAATGAATGACCTTGACACAATTGTTTTTAGGTTCAAGTTGAGAAGGGAAGATTTTAACAATTTGTCTTTTATGTTAGTCATAGAATATTTCAGTCCAGTTTATGTAAGTAAAGTAGATAGCAGTTTAAAGTTGATAGTGTGATTCAAAAGTTTCTTTCATATTATATCAATTGGGAAACAAGAGTGGAGGATGTATTATAGAAGGAGCCTTTGAGTATCTGAACACTGGAGCCTCTGTGTAACACTGACTGGGGGCACCTGCGTGCCACCATTTTTTGTCCAGTTCTGTTCACTGTCAGACGTCTAAACATAGCCCTAGATATCAGATCATGAGAAATTTCTAGGTTTTTTTTTAAAATTCATGATCTACTGATTATGAATTATTCTGGTTGTATTTCAAATAGGAGTCTGCATGTCTTGAATCTATAAAAGTTAAAAAAAAAATGAAGTTGGGTTGGGGAGGGGTGAACAGTTCAGCTGCAGTGTTACAGATGGCAATGCTAATAATTCTGGGGATGAATGCTAGGCTAATATTGAACTGTATTGTCAGTCTCATAAAGAAAGAGATTGATATCATTCAAATTAAATTAATCCACAATCATGAAAGTGACTTTGTTCAACAGCTGGTGTTTTTTAAAGAGTGGAAACAAGTACATTTATTGCAGGCCGCACAAGAACACATTTAATTAACTGAAATTTCTGTTAATCAGACCAATTCAAGTCAAACCAATCATTCATTTTATTTTTTTAGTGGTTTCAGGGGGGTTTTAGTTTTGGGATTTTGGGTAAAGAACAAGATTCTGCGCATTTGTTTTAACACCATTAATTTTATATGCCATCAATTATCAACAACAACTTTTCAAGTTCCCTTGCAGTGAGATACTTCCTGATCCGCTTAAGACATTGTAGGATGATGGATTCATAAGGAGGATCAAAACATGCAAGAAAATACATTATATGCTGATGAATGGAGTTGTAGAACCTTCTGACACTAAAATACTTAGTATGCTACATATTCTCATTTCACTAATTATCATTCAGACCACGTAGCTGATATATTTTAAAAATATATTTGAAGATATATTTATACTATGTGCCAATTAAATAAAGTTTCTGTTTCCCCCACTTTTTGTTTAATATTTCGATAATCATAAATATTATCTTCTGTTTGTGCCCAAACTTCATTCATACACTGGTATGAAAAAGTCTAGTTTTTCTGTTTTGAAATGCACCCTCTATCACTTCAGGTTTCAATACACAGCCAAATATAAAAAATCTCTGATTTAGCATTGCAAACAACATGAAATTACCCCGGATGATAACATGAAAAATGTGCGAGATGTCCATTGCAAGGTCTTCTGAATGGAGGAAAGATGTCAACATTTCCTTTTATAAATCTCTGTAAGGAATCAGTTCCTTTGAGCTTCTGCAGGTAAAAGCAGATCAATACAATGTCAATGAAGAATTCTGAGATTTTTTTTCTTCATCGATTTCAATTGTACTTAATTGAAAGGTTTGTTTTATTTCGTTGAAAATTGTCAAATAGTGAAGGTAACAATAACTTGGGACAGACTATTTTTTAAAAAATATATTAGATAACAAGCACATCATGTTTGTTTGTCAACCATTTGAAGTCATCTAGGAATTGTTCATCTGTTTGTCTTTGACTTTTTCCTTTCTCTGATCCACTGTTTTCTATTGAAGCTTAGGTTGTTCATAACCAGAAGGTCTGAAGTATTGTTTTGATTGAGATAAGTTTGATGAGGGCTAAACATGCAGTCAAAATACATTTGATCAAATAAGTTAAAGTTCAGCAAATGAAGTTGAGTAAAAAAAATTTATGAGAGTAAGTGATGATAATTAAAGACATTGGCTGTCAATTTTTAAGTAAGAGTGATGGAGACTACTTGGTTTATACCAGTGTAACAAACTGGGGTAACCCTCTTTGGATTCAAAACATTTAAGAAAAACTTAAAAATATATGTAGCCAGATAAATTTTGTTCTATCTGAGAAAATATTTGATCTGAATTTGCTTAAATTATTGTATTTTATATATTTTGTGTCATGGATCCATTCATCATTTTACTTTTATCACAACTTGTAGTGGTACCGGTAGTTGCATGAATAGGAAGGAACTTGTCTATAGAATCTGAGAGAGTTAACTGTTTTGTCCTCCAGATGTTGGTCCCATTGTTATCACCAAGGATCCTGATGAGTTTCAGAGTGAGTTACGGAACCTGTATGTCCAGGGAGGTGGGGACTGTCCCGAGATGAGCGTACGGGCCATTAAGGAGGCCCTGGATGTGTCCCTCCCCAACTCCTACATCTACGTGTTCACTGACGCCCTGTCTAAAGACTTCTACCTGGGGGAGGAAGTGCTGGCTCTAATTCAGCAGAAACAGAGTCAGGTCAGACACCTCATACAAAAGCATAGATCACACCACAAAAACTGAAGGGCTCATCTGCTATAAACAAATCAAATAACCATTCAAATTTTAGTCCTCTTTGGATATTTGTTTGACTTTTTAAAAATTTCTCAATGTGAGATGACAGTTATGCATTTGCTGATCCTCATTGTAGGTAGTGTTTGTTTTGACGGGAGATTGCGGGAAGCCACAAAGCCCTGGATACAAGATCTACGAGAGGATAGCCTCCACTAGCTCTGGCCAGGTGTTCCAACTGAAGAAAGAACAAGTCAACCAGGTAAAACAGATAAACCAGGTCAATTGATAAACCAGGTAAACCATATTCCAGGTAAATCAAGTCAACAAAGCAAATCAAGCCAGCCAGCTAAAACAAATTATCTTGGTTAATAAGTCTGCCTTGTGAATCAAGTCAGCCAGCTAATACAAATAAGCCAGGTTAATAAGTCTGCCTTGTGAATCAATGACAATGACAATGACAATGAACTTTATTCTCATAACTGAATAAACAGTGAAGAGTAAATGCATATGCACAGTATGTACAAATTACAATATAATAGATGAAAATCATTGGTACAGGCATGATGAAGGGATAACAGATATAGTTTAACCAAGAGAGCTAACTCTCTCAAATATAGTAACTAATAGTTTACAAATATTGATAAGTTGGTTTTTGTTTGTGACATTAAACAGTGTTTCAAATTTAACAACATTTGGATTTGTTATGAAATATTTTGGTAAACATATAACCCTTGAATTGGATATATATACATCAGTACATTTAAAAAGATAGTGAAATTCATCACCAATTTCATTGCAGGCACATAATTTACAAATTCTGTTTTCTCTAGGAATATTAAGCCATCTACCTGTTTCAATAGGTAATTTAGCATTACCCGTTCTAAAACTACAATATTTCTTGCATAATTTTATTGGCAAAATCAATAAATACTTTTCAAAATCCAGTGATTTTTTAAAAATCCTATAATTTAAACCTTTTGGAGAATTTTGTACCTCGCTATACCATGACTGCTTAAATTGGTCTAATAAAATATTGTATACTTTAGATTTTAACCAGGGTATGTTTATTATGTTTTCATACCATATATATGACAATCCACATTGATTTAAGATTTTCTTAATGGCTTCGCACCATGGGTTATTAAAATTCTTCAATACATTAAAAAGTTTTGCTGACAGTTTTGAGTTCTGGAAATTAACTAATTTACCCCAGAAGGAAATCAGTCTAACTTTAACATTAATTGATAAGGGGTATCTTCCAAGTTCCCCATATACCATAAAGTTTGGTGTCGAGGCTCTTAAGTTCAATATATGTTTACAAAATTTTAAATGTAATTTCTCAAGGAGATTAGTGTTATGAAAACCCCAGACCTCGCATCCATATAATAATATTGGTTTGATAATTTTATCGAACATGTCTATTTTACAGTCAATTGCTAAGTTATGGGTTCTGCACTTCCCAATAACACCGTACATTGCTTTTGTAGCTTTGTCAAACAGTTCTTTAACATTAAGATTAAAAGAGTTGCTTTTACAAAGTGTAACACCTAGGTATTTAAAGTTGTTAACAATTTCTAATTGGGGACCATCAAAAGTAAAACAGTTGGTTTGATTACCTCTACCAAATATTACAACTTTAGTTTTTTTACTATTAACCTTAAGACGCCACTCTTTACAATATCTAGAAAAAACATTGAGTAAGTGTTGAAAATCTTCTGGATTTTCTGACAATAATATGGTATCATCTGCATACAATAAGACAAAAAGATTTAAATAAAGATTAAGATCTTTCTTAATGTTCTCAGACAGGCGTGACAAACCTCTGACATTGTTTGTATATAGATACTCCCCAAGGTCATTTAAATATAGTGAAAATAAAAAAGGTGATAAATTTTCCCCTTGTCTTACTCCAACTGTACATTCAAAAAATTCAGAGCTTAATCCATTGACCAAAACTTTTGACTTAATACCTTTGTACATATTAGTGATAATTTTAAAACATTTTCCATCAATATTGTTCAATAATACCTTGTTCCATAAGCCAATATGCCAAACAGAGTCAAATGCTTTCTCAAAATCTATAAAAGCACAATATAATTTCATCTTATGCAATTTGAAGAGCTCGATAAGAGAATACAATGAAAAAATATGATCTACAGTACTATGCCCTCGGCGAAAACCTGCTTGGTTCTCTAAAATGAGATGAACATTATCAGCATATTTGTTTAACCTTTCATTAATAATAGCAGTGAATAGTTTTCCAAGACAACTCAGAAGTGTAATTGGTCTATAGTTTTGGGGTTCTGTACTGTCCCCTTTATTCTTATAAACAGGTATAATGTTACCACTAACCCACTGTGTGGGTATCACACCAGAATCAAATATTTTGTTAAACAATACCGTATATAAATTCAACATACAATCTCGGGTACTTTTGATATATTCATTAAAAATTCTATCAAGTCAGCCAGCTAATACAAATAAGCCAGGTTAATAAGTCTGCCTTGTGAATCAGGTCAGCCAGCTAATACAAATTATCTTGGTTAATAAGTCTGCCTTGTGAATCAGGTCAGCCAGCTAATACAAATGAGCCAGGTTAATGAGTCTGCCTTGTGAATCAGGTCAGCCAGCTAATACAAATAAGCCAGGTTAATGAG
Source organism: Magallana hongkongensis (assembly GCA_016163765.1). NCBI lineage: Eukaryota > Metazoa > Mollusca > Bivalvia > Ostreida > Ostreidae > Magallana > Magallana hongkongensis. The sequence goes on from WFKH01011581.1 coordinate 526,368, forward strand.
TCTGCCTTGTGAATCAGGTCAGCCAGCTAATACAAATAAGCCAGGTTAATGAGTCTGCCTAATAATTCAAGTCATCCAAGTCAACTAAATGATGGGGTTGCTAACAGTAATGAAAAGATCAAAGAAAAGTTAAATAAAAAATCAAGTACCAGTGGAAAAAATCTATATGAAATAGCATGTGCATGATATGAAACAAGTAAGTTAATATGTACCGGTATATATATCGTCGTGAAAGAATGGAACTGAATCATGCAGTTATTGTTTTGCTGTCTTGTGGTCTTCTGTAAAACCATGAATAGACTTGAATTTTGCATTGATTTCAACTTTGTTCACTGAGAGATAACACTATACAAATATTGACTGGGGTTGAGGGCAACATTGATTATATTAGTCCCCGAGGGACGAAATATTGCCCGACGCGAAGCGGAGGGCAATATATTCGTCCCAAGGGGGCTAATATAATCAATGTTGCCCGAAAACACAGTCAACATTTGTTTTGTTATATGAAGAAACAAACCAAAAATCAAGAAAGGATTTGAAAACAGGTTGCCGTAACTTTCTCGGCTCAACATAGAATTCACGAATTCAATTTTGTGCAAAGTTCATTTCCAAAATATCGTCGGCATCAAAAGGTCACTGGTGATATTCCACTGTCCGTAGGAACTAAGCTAAAGATGTTTTACCTGATTTTACTTCACAATAATTCGCAAATACATATACCCGTTATGATAGCAAACCGTCGCATTGCGCGTCTGTTGTTTACTTGCCTTGACTGATTGCCTATTATGACGTCACCTTGTTTTGGAGTCGCGAAGATTTATTTACGTCACCGTTAACGAATCAACAAATCGGAAGCGATTAATTGAAATAGAGGGAATATTCTCTAGATGTTATTCCTAGCCGGTCAATATTAAAAAAATATTGACCGGTCAATATTTTTCGGACGAGCTAATATTACAATTATTGACTATTTGTCTATATAGAGTTATATAGTAAGAATATACTACTGAATATAACAAATAAGTTTGTAGCTGCAGGTCTGTAGCTCCCAGTCTGAAAAAATTCTAATGGACAACTTAGGAGCTACAGTTCCGTATGTGTTAAAAAATTGCAATTTATAGTGCACAAAAAATTACACTAGTTTTTGACTGATTAATCTTATTTCCACACAAATTCTGTCAAAAAATAGAACCATTAAATTCTTCAGACAATTTACTACTAATATCGTTACTTTACTCGCCTCAGACTTTCTCTTAAACATGCTAACTGACCTTGGAAAATGAAGTATGTTAAATTCATGTGCAGATCGAGAGTCACCATCTTTACATGTAAAAAAACGACACTACTTCACTTTACAGGGCTGGTGATGGTGTTTATAAGAATATCAGAGGCAAGTAAAGTGACGATATCTGTAGTAAAATGACCTAGGAATATTTTGGAATCATATATTTGTACAGAATTTGTGTGGAAATATGGTTAATCAGTCCAAAACTACCGCGATTTTTTGTGCACCATAAATTGCAATTTTTAAAAACGTATGGAACTGTAACTCCCAGGTCATCCATCCAAATTTTTTCAGACTGGGAGCTTCAGATCTGCCGCTTATAAGTTTGTAAAGAAACAAAGTTAACCTTGTTTATGATTGTGACCTTTAACCCCAGGTGCTGAACTTTGTGCGTCTGACTGTCCAGGCAAGGAAGGTCAACTTGATGTCTGTTGACCAGGACCGAGGCAACTCCCAGTTCCTACAGATCCCGATTGATTCCAAACTTCAGGAATTCACTGTATCCCTCAGCGGTGCTAACCCCGACCTCAGACTCTACAACCCACAAGGTGAACTTCATGATAATGCTTAACTGCTGAGTTAGCTCATCTTCATCTGAATACTCAAAAATTAATGTATACCTACTTTTAACCCAAAAAGCTTTGTATTTACCTGTTTCAATTCAATACAAGGTTAGCTTTTTAAAAAGCTAAGAAAGTCAGCCACCAGAATATTAATTTTAGGTCAAACGTGAATACACAATCGATTAAAATTCGAGTTATATAGTTTCCAGAACAATAATAATATGCAAGTGTATGTTTAGTTTGCACGCTTATTTCTATGACTGTATGCACATGTGCGGAGACAAGCTTGTAGCAGTGTACAATGTATGACCGCAACCATACTTATTACTTAAAATTGTAACTTTGCAAAGATTGCTCTCTGAATTTCATGGTCCCATCTGAAACCACTGCCAATATATTTCCTCCTCAATCTCACTAAGAGAATCGGGAACATATATATATGCGGATTCCGGCCCGTGGCTGCAGACGATACCCATGGGCAGTCTTTCAAAACGACGATGCGCAGTTTGACCTAGAAACTGACCTATTTTATAACATCTTCGAATTTCTCTAACACGGACTGTCTAATTCCTTCCCAGAATTCCAATTTACGCAAGCGCAATTGAAGTTTAATCCCAACTTAATTAATCAGCCCGCGGGCTGACTAAAAAGTCAGAGTGCTTCTCTTTCCTTATGCCTGAATGTTATTGGAATTTGATTTTAAATTTTTGATCATTACAATAGATTGTTTATGGTCTATACAAATTTGTCTTAACTATTCACACAAAAAATAAAAAACAACATATCATATTAACAAAAGTACATGAATGAATCAAAGCAAAAAAGTGTTTGGTTGATGATTCAGGGGCTGAGGTCACAGTAAATAATGGGCTAGGGGAGTTACTGGACATCAAGAACGTTAAGGTGGTCTTTGTCCGAGATCCACGACCAGGCAAGTGGCGCCTTCGAGTGGACAGCAGCAGTGCTCACACGCTCAGAATCACTGGGCTCAGTAAATTTGACTTTGCTGCTGGGTTTGCCAAGCAGCGACCGACTCATATCACATCCACAGAGTTACGTCCCTTGGAAGGTAGAGCATGTACCATATTGATGATTTCATGTATGTTAAACTGAATAAGACATTGATATCATTACATTTTGGTGTGTAAAGCAACGATGGTGAATGACCAGATCTATAATTTAATCTGTACCTAAAACTGTATTGTTATTACAGGTGTAAGGAGCCACATTCTGGTCAACACCACGGACCAGGACCCCCCCGGTCACCTACAGAGGCTGCAGCTGGTCAGTCTGAATGGGGTCGCTCTTTCTGAGTATCCCCTGCAAGCTGACCCAGATCTGAAGAACATTTACCACACCGAGGCCTTCAAACCTCCTTCCGGTTACTTCTATGTTAAGGTAACAGCATGTCAAAGTCAAGGTAACAGCACTTCAAAGTCAAGGTAACAGCACTTCAAAGTCAAAATAACAGACACCTCTAAGTCAAAATAACAGACACCTCTAAGTCAAAATAACATACACCTCTAAGTCAAGATTACAATTACCGCGGTAATCCATTGTCAAGTTAAAGGCCACTTTTGTACAAGGTACAATATAATAACTTCCACTTGTCAAGCCAATGACATCTGTGTACAGGTTACTACTATGTCAAGCCAATGACATCTGTGTACAGCAGGTTACTAATCGGTGTACAGGTTACTACTATGACATCTGTGTACAGGTTACTGCTATGACATCTGTGTACAGGTTACTACTATGACATCTGTGTACAGGTTACTGCTATGACATCTGTGTACAGGTTACTGCTATGACATCTGTGTACAGGTTACTGCTATGACATCTGTGTACAGGTTACTACTATGTCAAAGTAAAGGCTGCCTCAATGTTATATATTCCTAGAAAGTTCATATTCCTGTGAACGTTTTAGCACTTTAATATATTTTTTATGTTTGAGAAAGACAGATCAATTAGAATCATAATTACCGTAATCTGGTGAATATAATACGCACTTTTTTTCCAGAATTTTTTACCGCGAGAAAGGGGTGCGTGTTATACATCCCTATAGGATTTTGGCATATTTTTTCCCTAGGTGAAGCATGGGGTATCATACTGGCGTATTGCCTATGCTGACCACAGACAGAACCAATACTCTGCTATACATCGTAACATTACTTCATTATCACATATATATTAATATTTAACCCTTAGGAAATCATTGTTATAGCATGTTATTAAAGAAAATGTATACTTAAAGTCTTTTAATCAATAAACTGTTTCAAAATGGCCTTTAAAAATTAATTTGAACTGCTTATTCTTTATCTCCGTGTTCGCCGCCATTACAGCTGTTATTAATAGAATGCGGGCTTGGATGGCCACGTGCTATTTGTAACCAATCTTTGAAAACAGCTTACACATCATTTGGCTCATTTTTAACCATTTTCCTGTAATGATAATTGATTTATTGCAAATAATTATGAATATAAATAATTCTTTAACCTATTCCGTTAATTGAAGCCATTGTTGTGCTCCCCCACCGGTAATGCTTGACACCTTGGTTATCTGACACTCCCCTTAGGCTATAAGTGTACTATACACAACTATTTGTGCACATATTTTATTATGTTCCAGTAGCCTCTAATTGATCACTTTGATCAGCATCATTTAAGAATTTAATTAGGTCCGTTATCTCCTATACCTGCATGTTCACCGTTTTTCACTACACCGGGTTGTAAAGATATTACCGCAATGTATTAGTTACAATAAATCCGTATCTAAAAAATTATTGTGTTTTTCTTATTTCCGGTAGTGTATTTCCGCGATGAAATTGAGTGTGTATACATAGTATAACTGCTTTGTTGATACTCAGCATTACCGTTTGGTCAATTTTTTTGATGCGTATTATACATCCGAACTAGCTTTTCTTCACCACTTTCAGGCCCAAAGTGGGGGGTGCGTATTGTACACTACTGCGTATTATATTCACAGGATTACGGTATAACTTATGATGCAATAAAACTTGTTAGATGTGATGCTCATTGTTACATTATAGTGCATATAGTCAAATGAAAACATGGATGACTTTTCGACTCTTACAAAGGTCACCCTCAAATAAACATATTTGCTCTGGATTAAGTAGTTTCACATCTGAAAAAGTATTTGCAATTGAAATAATATTGTAAATGTTTATCTCTGTTGAGAAGATCTATATGGTGAAGTTCTGTTGTTAGGTGGTGGGTGAGGATGACAAGGGGCATGAGTTATGGAGGACAACCCCCACAGCCATCAGTCCCCGCAAACCGGCACCACCCACCGTGTACATGCCAGAGATCACGCGGGGCTTCTACCACAGCACCGCCACCATCGTGTGTGTAGTGGAGTCCGTGATACCATTCACTGTCCAGTGGTACAAGAATGGACTGAGGGAAGGGTCCGAGGTCTTGTTCCAGTAAGATTGGTTCATCTCACAATCAATTCAGATAAAGTCTTGTCCTTCATTTGTAGTACATGTACAGTAGATCAATTGAAAAAAGATGTTTGATTTCATGTACAATGAGAGGATTATAGTGCCTACTCCTTTTAACAGTTGAGCTGTTGAAAAAGCATTTTTTTCCCTCCTTACTACATATGGGTTGAGGTGTGCATTATGGTTTTTACTTACAGGGAGTCGGGTAATGCTACATATCAGGTGACCCGTGCAAGTGCCAGTGATGAAGGAATCTACACTTGTAACGCCACTAGTCCATCAGGGAGCAAGGCCAGGACCACTCTACTGGACATCAGCGGTCGGTATCCAAGAGTCAATCAATGTCTGGGTCATGGTTAGGTGAAGGTCATTAGCACTGTAATAAGGAGTAAATCAACAGTGTGGGTCGGCGAATAGGTTCAAGGTCATAAGTACTGTATCAGGGAGTTAACCATGGTCTTGGTCAAGGTTAGACTCAAGGCCATTGGCATCATCACTGGGTTTTAAGACTTTCAATAAGATTGGTTTCTTGCTTCAGGGTCATAAAACTTATACCTTATCTTTTGGTTTTTATCTCGGTTTCTTTATTACCAACAAATAACAAATCAAAAATTAGTTTTTGAACAAAAGTGAGCTTCTTTTGGTTTTCTGGTACCAGAGCTAGCTTTAACGTTGAGCAAAAAGCTTTTCCTTAATGATCACAATTAACTTATTTTTTTCAAGAAAGACATACTTCTCTGTCCAGTTTGTAACATCTACGGAATATGTACTACAGTATATATATGTGTATTTATTAAGGAAGCATGTTGATGTAGAGAATTTTTCCTGTGTAGAGCCTCCGCCTGATATAGCCCCCACGGTCAACGTGTCCGTGTTGCCAGGAGACAGTGCCGTTCTGACATGTATCGTGTACAGCACTGTCCCTTACAATGTCACATGGTACGGCCCTGGAGGAGTCATAGGACAGAACCAGCAGTTCACCAACTTTAACAATGGCTCTCTCCTCATTCGGTGAGCACTATTTTCTTCCAACATTCTATGATTTTTGTATTCTGTTTCCTGACTTTCTGTTGGTCTGAGATCAATGCTTGGTAGTTCTGTGTAAAATTCACTGGGATATGCTACTGAATTTTATAAATCATCAGCATAATGTCAAGTCTTTGTATTTTTTAACATAATTCAAAGTATGAGGGATGTAACCTTGCAAGCTTTGACATTGTGAGAATGTTGTATACCAGCTTTAGGAAATCTCTAATGTTAAGGCAAGGGCAAGTTTGTGTTTCTCTGAAGTTACTGTCATATATCATAATGTTTTAAACTTTTTTGAGCAGATTGTTTAGTTTATGATATATTGTTTAGTTTATGATATACTGGAATTCAGGTGTTACCTCACTTATAACTTATACAGTAACCCTGAATTGATTTTTTCAGTCATGTTCAATTATAAATATTTATGCATCAAAATGTATTCTGAATTTACCTCACAGATGAAATATTATTTGTTTACCTTGGTTACTTGGAATTTGAACTTTTTATTAATCTTTTATGTTTGCATATATACGATTAAAGCTGCATGGTCCGATTTGTTGGCAATTACAGTATTAAATAATTTTCCATACAAACCAATTATTTTAGAAAGTTATAAAATCTCGCCAATTTACACCAGTGGAATTGGTCTCCTTTCAAAGATAGAAATATTCAAAGTAAATAAAATTAATTTCTTTATGGGCATACAAAAAACAAACCAAAATGCATCATGGGAATGTTTAGGAAAGGGAACCGTTTGGTTTCGTCCCCCAAATGTTTGGGTTTATTCAACCCGGATGTTATGCATCGATGGTAAACAAAACAAACTTCAGAAATAATAGTGAACAACATGTACACAGGTTTATTTTTGATTTGCCAGAACACTACCCATATTTAGACTCTATTAAAAGTGATGTCAAAGTTGTTATACAATCATCCCCGCCTCGTTATCAGGGGCGAATTTTAATATGAGGCGAAATAACGCAATACTCTTTTTATGTTGTTTGTTTTGTTAAAAAAAATTGTACAACATATTTTCATTGAAATACAGCTTAAGACCGGGAAAACTACTGCAATGTCTTTTATTATACACACACTTAGCAAAACTATTGTTTAAAACTGTACACAAAATTTGATATAAAATCAGACCAAGCAGCTTTAAGTAAATTATGAAATTTAGAATTTTTAGCTCACCGAGACGAAGTCGGGGGGAGCTTATGCTATACCCTCGGCGTCGGCGGTGGCGTCGGCGTCCAGACCTGGTTAAAGTTTTTGTTGCAGGTCCTGTATCTAACTTATTACTTGTCCTATCTTTACCAAACTTGCATGAATGATGCATCTGGACCTACTAATGGACTTGAGAGACTTGGATGCTGAATCTGGGCCATGAATTTCAGATGCTGGAGGAGGTTAAGGTTTTTGGAGCAGGTTAAAGTTTTTGTTGCAGGTGCCCTTTGATAGCCATTTCTAAGTTACTACTGGTCCTAACTTCACCAAACTTGCATAGATGGTGTGTCTTATGATACTGACACACCTGACAGGCATGAATGCTGAATCTGAGCCATAGGTTTCGGATGCTGGATGAGGTTAAGGTTTTTAGAGCTGGTTAAAGTTTTTGGAGCAGGTGCCCTCTGATGATTATATCTTAGTTACTACTGGTCCTAACTTCACCAAACTTGCATGGATGGTGTGTCTTATGATACTGTTGCACCCGACAGGCTTGAATGCTGAATCTGAGCCATAGGTTTCGGATGTTGGATGAAGTTAAGGTTTTTCGAGCAGGTTAAGTTTTTGTTGCAGGTGCTGTTTGATAGGCATTTCTAAGTTACTACTGGTCCAAACTTCACCAAACTTGCGTAGATGGTGCGTCTTTTGATACTTATGCACCTGACAGGCTTGAATGCTGAATCTGAGTCATAGGTTTCGGATGCTGGATGAGGTTAAGGTTTTAAGAGCTGGTTAAAGTTTTTGGAGCAGGTGCCCTCTGATGATCATATCTTAGTTTTTACTGGTCCTTACATCACCAAACTTGCATGGATGGTGCTTCTTATGATACTGATGCACCTGACAGGCATGAATGCTGAATCTGAGCCATAGGTTTCGGATGCTGGATGAGGTTAAGGTTTTAAGAACTGGTTAAAGTTTTTGAAACAGGTGCCCTCTGATGGTTATAACATAGTTATTACTGGTCCTAACTTCACCAAACTTGCATGGATGATGCATCTTATTATACTGATGCACCTGACAGACTTGAATGCTGAATCTGAGCCATAGGTTTTGAATGCTAGATGAGGTTTAGTTTTTTTGGAACAGGTCACATGTTTAATACTTGTAGGTAATAGCACTATTTCAAACTTGCATATATGATCTAACTATAATATAAATGAATGGCAGAGGTAACTTCAGATGCAGAGCCTGATCTCCATTATCGAGGATGCTAAAAAATATATCTTAGTTATTACTGGTCCTAACTTCACCAAACTTGCATGGATGGTGCGTCTTACGATACTGATGCACCTGATGGGCATGAATGCTGAATCTGAGCCATAGGTTTCGGATGCTGGATGAGGTTAAGGTTTTAAGAGCTGGTTAAAGTTTTTAGAGCAGGTGCCCTCTGATGATTATATCTTAGTTATTACTGGTCCTTACATCACCAAACTTGCATGGATGATGCATCTCATGATACTGATGCACCTGACAGGCTTGAATGCTGAATTTGAGCCATAGGTTTCGGACTGGATGAGGTTTAGTTTTTTGGAACAGGTTACATGTTTTATAGATAATAGCTTGCATAATTGATTTAACTATAATATAAATGAATTGCAGAGGTAGCTTCAGATGCAGAGCCTGATCTCCATTATCAAGGATGCTAAAAATTCTCCTATCTCACTCAAACCTGCTTGATAGATGTGTTTGTTGTTAAATGATATACCATGATTCCTATGATATAGTATTCTATGATATGATACACTATTGTTTTATATGATACAATGTAATATCATACATTATATTGTAAAAAATTATATGATACGATATGATATTGTATCAATTTTTTTTGTACATTATTATATGATATTGTGTTATGATATTGTTAGGTATAGTATTGTATATTATTATACAATATTGTAGAATATAATATTGTATAATATATTATTCTTTCGAATGATATTGTTTCATATTATATTGCAATATATGATATTGTATCATATGATACAATATTGTATATTATAATTATATCGTATCATATGATACAATATTGTATAATATGATATTTGTTTATATAATATATTGTTATATAATACATGAAATTGTATTATATGATATTATAAGATATTATATAATATGATTTTGTATAATAATATGATATTGTATCATATGATATGATATTGTATAATATTGTATAATATAATATATTACTATATCAGATGATATTGTATCATATGATATACAATGTTTTATCAAATTATATTGTATCATATGATACAATATTGTGTATCAAAAATGATACAATATCATACAATACAATATTATTCTATATTATACAATATAATATCATATGTTACAATATTGTGATGTATTATGTGATATGATATAATATCAAATAATGCTTTATTGTATTTATATTAGGTATAATGATATTGTATTATGTGATTAAATACAATGATGTATAACACGATACAATGTCATATCATATGTTACAATATCATATTGCATCAATATTTATTTCAGTATTATATTGTATTAAATGATATACATTGTAAGTATCATTGGATGCAATATCATATTTTATATTATTGTAGTGATAAACATTGTATCTTATAATATTGTATGAAATGAACATATGATTATCATACAATTTTTTTTACATATGATATACGATATTGTGTCAAAACAGTATCCATGAATATCCAAGATCATTAACTATGATTTTCATATAATATGATAAAGGTGGTTTTATAAAGGTGATTCCTCATAAAGTTGATGCTTGTCTCGGTGAGCTTTGTAATCTGTGATTACCTATGTTTTATTGTTCACAGATATGTAGACCTGACCCATGAGGGTCAGTATGTGTGTAGGATTGGGAATGAGGGCGGATATTCCCAGGAGAAGCTGTTTCTCAGGGTTCAAGGTCAGTTCCATGGGGTATAATTTTGTCTAGTATCAGTATAATGACTGTTCAGGGAAATATCATCCTTGAAGGTCATAGTTGATGTTGAGTCAAGCTTTCTAAAGAGCTCATATGAATGAATTGAAGTTGTTTTGTAGCTTTGTGACTTGAAGTAAGGGATGTTAGATAAAGATGTAAAGATTTATGTTGACAGTTCCCCCTGAGGTTTACATCAAGCCAGCTGAGCAGACCTTCAAGGTCGGAGACACGGTGACCTTGAACTGCTATGGGGACGGGTTTCCTTTGCCCGCATATTACTGGTTGAGAAATGGAGCTCTGGTGATTCCCAATAACCGGATGCAAGTCGACCAGAACAAGTTGACCATCTCCAACATGGAGCGAAGTGATGGCGGGGAGTACAGCTGTCTGGCAGAAAACCTGGCGGGGCAGGACACGGCCAAAGCAACGCTGGAGTATATCGGTAACCACAGCAATGCTCATCCTATCACAGATTCTCTAAACATCAAATGATGGCCTTTTACACATGTAGTGGTCCTATCTCTCTTGCCCACATTTTCAATTATTTTGTTTTTCAAATAATTCACATAAGTTTTTTCATAATAATTTTAGGAAAAGTATTTTCTGTAGAAAATATTTTTTTAAATCAAACAGAATATGTTTTAAGCATACATTATATTTCCAAATGTTATCAATGTCAAAGTTTCACAATTTTGGTCATGCCTGCATGCATTTTATTGAGGAAATATGCCATGGGGCATCAAAGTAAAATGAAACAATTCACACATTTTGCTTCGATAATTTTTCCAATAAAGATGCTGGATGGTCAGCAAATTAACTATCAGATCTGCCTTTAACTTTGACATAATGAAATGATATTTTTGGCCATAAAATATTATTTAGTAAAGGAAAAGTCTAATTTTTTTCTAGCTTTAAAATTTGAGTATTTCACTATATCTTTATACAGAGCTCTTTGTCTTAATGAGGTAAATATAGGCTAAATTTGGCCACAACCATCCAGCCCTCTTGATTTTTGCATTGCTTATTCTGCATGCATAATAATGTAAGTTTGTTGAATTCTATCCTCTACTGGAAGTGAGAGTAAGTGTTTGATGACTATTAATTGCCATCTGATGGTCTATGTGTGATTACAGAGAGGCCCCAGATTGATATGTATGAGAAGAAGGTGGTGGTGGGGAGTGGTGACACAGCGAACCTCCACTGCTCCGCTAAAGGCATCCCTCCCCCGGAAATCCACTGGTTCAAGGGGGAACTAGAGGTCAGTTCAGTATAGTATTTGTCATTAACGTAAGAGTTTACACATATGTGTTTGATGATATATTAAAGGTAAAGAACTTAACAGCCAATGTATGTGAAAAGTTATCAATAATGACAAGAAAGTTGAGAAAATTCAGTGAAAGAGAGAGTAATGAGATGGGAGCTGTGGACTCCCCCTGTAACTAAGGATAACGTAAGGATGGTTTGTTTTGTTGTTTACAGTTGAAGCAGTTGTCCTACGTCAAAATATCGGCCAATGGAGACCTGTCCATACTGGGGGCCCAGGAGCAGGACGAAGGGGAGTACATGTGTATTGCCACCAACCCTGCAGGGAGTGACTCCGTCATCATGGACCTAGAGGTCGGAGGTCAGTAGTCCACCAATCAGCTGGCAGTATTCATTAAAGCCCTACATTTTCACTGTAAACCAAGTATTACAGTGTATATGTGTGTGATATATATCAACTAGATTCACAAACAACCTCTACTCACAGATATTTATCATCTTGAAACACCGTAAAGTCTCGTGTATAACACACACTTTTTTTCAGCCAAAATTGGATCAAAAGTGGGGAGTGTGTATTATATATAGGTACAAAATTTTACCCCATTTTTTCAGAGTGTGATTCTGGATACCCCGGGAATATGACTGCCGATATGGCATGTTATGCAAGTTGTATGAGTGTAGACTAATTTCATTTTGACAGAAATACCTTATTCTTAATTTAATTTCCATGTATTAGAATATTTATCCACCCAGACCACTGTTCCTTGCATCAAACAAGTTCTCGCCAGTGTATTCGCCATTACGTAACCAGCCACCTGTTGCCTCATCGTGAGGTCAGTGTTTGTTTAACAATTTCCGGTGAAACATGCACCTGTCTCGTGTTAGACTTCACAGGTTATAGATTAGCAATAATTATGATTTGATTTAACTTATTTACTCCCGTTATGCATATAAACATTATTGCTTTACATAGACACTGTTAAAAATAGATCGATCATTTGTACGACTTGATAATGATGATATACGACATACAAACTTTTCTTCACAATGTTTAACAGTTATCCAAGAATTGGACTAATTATCAATTAAGTCATTACTATTGATGTTGTTTTGGGTTTGATCTGCAGACATAATTACTTTTAAGCGCTTGGAAAACATTATCAACGCATACACATGGGTGATTTTAAAAAATATCTCAAATGAAAATATTTTCGTTTTTTTGGGTGCGTATTATACAAAGGAACAGCTGTGGTTTTTTTAGCATTGTACACCCAACTTTAGGGGATGCGTATTATACACAGGTGCGTGCTATACACAAGACTTTATGGTAGTTCACTGTTCATTTCTGTATGACTGTTGACTAATTAATCATTACTGAACTATTATGGCCATATGCAAATAAAAAATAATTGATGCTTATAATATCTGGTTTGTACTGTAGTATTGAGGGTTGAATAAAAATGTAATTGATGTGAGGAGTTTTCATTTGTAGTTCATCTAAACTGAAGAAAAAGTAATTGTAAAGGTCAATAAGGTACCATTCCTGGTTCATGGGGGATTATGAAATCCTTTTAAGAGACAAACCACAGAATCAGTGAATATGTTATAACATTACTGGTGTTTACCTTTTGTCATTTACAGCTGATCCAAGGATTACCAAGGCTCCGTTTAACCTGGGGGCTGATATCTCTACCAATGCCTCCATGCCCTGTGAGGCCGTGGGGGACCCCACCCCCAAGATCTACTGGCTGTTCAAGGGGAATCCCATCAAAACGGGTGGTCGCTTCAACCAGGACAAGGCCGGCAATCTGTTTGTTTACAGTAGGTGATATCAGAAAGATGGAGCAAATCAATGAAAATAAAGCTGCCTATAGGTGTTAAAGGGGCATGGTCACAATTTTGGTAAAAATTTATTTTTCCATTTTAATGTTTACAATGCTTCAGGAAGACATTTCTAATACTCAGCCAAAATTTGACTGTCAGTTGTCGAGTTATTAGCGAGATAAAGAGCTCACAATTCTTTGTTATGTAAACAAACCACAGGTGAGATTTTTGTTTACATTTTGAATGTTGAAAAGAAATTCCAGGATTAAACTTAAAATTGTAACAGGTTTATCCGTTGATGTAAAGAAGAAAATCAACACTCCTGTTAGGGTTTGATAAACGGGCTTTTATTGTCACCAGTTATAGAAATAGATTTGACCCTGTAATAACAATATAACAAATATAAATATACAGCATAAAACACATAAGCTTCAAGTAATTACGTATTGATGTACAATCAACATTTTGAAGTTATTTAACTTTACATGTATTTACTCAAGTCTTAAAACCATTGCCATAATTATATACTGCATATAATACATCATGATATTCTAGGCATATAAACATACACATACCATTCTATGGGAATAGGCCCCATGTACAAAATGAATGTGACAAATGCTAAAAACTGTTTATTTATGTTCAAAATGAATTAGCACATATAAAAATCAGCTTGAAGAAGAACTTTTACCGGTA
>WFKH01011581.1:541034-580183 GCA_016163765.1 Magallana hongkongensis
CATAACAAAGAATTGTGAGCTCTGTATCTTGCTTATAACTCTACAACTGACACTCAAATTTTGGCTGATCATTAGAATTGCATTACTTAAGTTTTGTAAGCAAACAAAATAGAAATGTAAAATTTGACCAAAATTGTGACCATGCCCCTTTTAACTTTCATTCTCTGATATAATTATCTACCTTGTTCCCAGACCTAGAGTACACTGATGAGGGTCGCTACACCTGTGTGGCCCAGAATCAGTTTGGAATCCAAGAAGCCACTGCTTTCCTCAGCATCACAGGAATAGGTATGTCCAAGATATTCTCTGGATTTCGCACCACAAAATGGTGATATTTTGTCCCAAGTCACTCTACTCATCAACATTACAGAATTGAAGCATACTTGTATATGTGGTGTTTGCTACAAAACAATGTATTTTAAAATTAAAGTAATCTCTTTGTACATGTACCTTTAAAAACTTCACTAGAATTTATATGGTGCTGATGTATACTATGTGACTTGTACTCCCTGTTTTTGTGACCTCCACAGTGAGTCCAGTGATTGCCTACACCAACCCATACCTGGATGTGGTGGAGGGGTCAGATGTTGACCTGAACTGTGTGGTCGTCCAGGGGAACCCCACCCCCACCATCCACTGGCAGAAGGGAGGCAAGGTAAACACTCTAGAAAACTCTTTTGATGAATTGGATACCTATGAATCAAAGTCATATATTAAAAGATTACTCCTGTATCTGTACATATATCTTGATTACCACTTTAGTTGAATAAACTCATTTGAATTTAAAAGATTCCATAGTACCTTTCATTCAATTAATTAATAATAATATAGATAATTTTCTTTTTAGGTGTTGGAGAACAATGATCATGTGTCCATTAGCAAACCAGGGGAGCTAAACATTAATAACATCCAGAAGTCACATGAGGGCGACTTCATTTGTGTGGCATCTAATGTAGGAGGGAACTCCACATACATTGTGTCTGTCAATGTCCAAGGTAATGATGGAGTCCTCTGATTGGAATGACAGGTGGTTGAATAATTCCTTTATAGATCTACATAGGAGAGACTTTTTTGTGATATTGGATGAAGTGATATATATGAACAATTCTAAAATTATTGGAATTTGAAATGTTCTCTCAGAATAGTGACCCTGTTTGAAAAATGTTAATATCATAAATATGAGGGATGTTCAAAAAATGATGACACTTGGTTGTTTTCGCCAAAGTTATTAATCTTTGATCCTTTTATTCATTCCTGCCCCTCAAAGTACTCACCCTTGGCCTGGATACACTTTTTAGCTCACCTGAACCAAAGGTTCAAGTGAGCTTTTCTGATCACCTGTTGTCCGATGTCAGTTCGTCTGTCCGTCTGTCTGTTTGTCTGTCTGTCTGTAAACTTTTCACATTTTTGACTTCTTCTCTAGAACCCCTTGGCCAAATTTAACCAAACTTGGTACAAAGCATCCTTATGGGAAGGGAATTCTAAATTATTAAAATAAAGGGCAAAACCCTTTTTAAAAAGGGAGATAATTGCAAAACAGTGAAAATAGGGTGGGTGTCTTTAAAAATCTTCTTCTCAAGAACAACTGCACCAGAAGTGCCAATATTTACACCAAAGCTGGTATATATAGTGGAGATTTTAAATTTTTACAATCGTGACCCCCGGACTAATAATGGGGCCCTAAGAGGGGTTTAAAGTTTAACATAGAAATATATGGGGAAAATGTACAAAAATCTTCTGATGAAGAACTACAACATTACAATTTGTGAGATTACTATGCAAGCATCCTCAAATAATGTAGATTCTAAATTGTTAAAATTGTGACCCACGTACTAATACTGGGGCCCTAAGAGGGGTTCAAAGACTAACATAGAAATATATAGGGAAAAGGTTTAAAAATCTTCTTCTCAAGAACTACAACGCTACAATTTGTGAGATTACTATGCAAGCATCCTCAAGTAATGTAGATTCTAATTGTTAAAATCGTGACTCCCGCGCTAATACTGGGGCCCCAAAAGTAGTTCAAAGTTTAACATAGAAATATATAGGGAAAATGTTTAAAAATCTTCTTCTGAAGAACTACAATGCTACAATTTGTGAGATTACTATGCAAGCATCCTCAAATAATGTAGATTCTAAATTGTTAAAATCGCCACCTAATACTGGGGCTCTAAGAGGGGTTCAAAGTTTAACAAAGAAATATACAGGGAAAATGTTTAGAAATCTTCTTCTTACGAACTAACAGTGCTACAATTTGTGAGATTACCAGTGTTGTATAGCAGCTTTTCCCCTATAGTAGTCTTTCCCCCCGGAAAACCTGCTTTATAGTAGTCTTTCCCCCAGGGGGGAGAAGCTACTATATAGTACATTCTCCCCCATAGTAGAATTTCTCCCTTGCGTTTTGGGTTCAGATTTTAGAAATATATTTATGGAAAACCAAACTTGATAAAACTTTAAATGAATGTTCGGTACATCTCAAGATTGCGTAAACCTCTATACATATGTACTCTTGTTTGTCGACTTATTATATGATATAGATTAATGTTTTAATTTGGTTCATATGGAATACAGAGAACTTAATTAATTATATGATAAGTGTATAAGGTGTGGCATGTTATGCACTCGCATGCAAAGATATTTTCTAAATTTGTAAATAAAAAGTCACTAAAATTATAAATAAATTCTTTAAAAATCAACAAATCCCATTGACTGTTTGTCTGTCCGCCTGTTCGTGCAATCTTGTCCAGACAACATCTCTGCTCTGGAAAATCATTGATAGTACACATATCTACGTCATATAAAAATCATGACTTGATTTTTTTTCTCTCATGTGTTAACGATAGGGTAATATTCTGTGAATTCTATTAGTTTCATTTTTTTATTATTAGATAAATTATTATCTCTTAATTGTTGTATACTTATATATCTATGTAAATTGTGTGACAAATATACCTAAAATAAACTTGAAACATATAATTTATTCCAAAAAGAAAATGTACTACTTAAATAACTTAAGGGGCAATCTCTTTTTAAACTGACGTATAACTTGGTAATTTTATACAGTAACTAGCTTATAGTAAGGCAGCACATTTGTTTTAAAAATCACAAAAAACAAGTTATGATGTTTTGCGTTGTTTATTTGTTACGATTTCAAAGACATACAACAGTTTAAGAAGTATTTTATTCAGAAATAGACATACAACAGTATGACTATACATCGCAAGAATATGACATTAAGAGGGCTTAGGCTCTATTTACCTCCTCTAGATGAAGGCGTCAGTGTTGAAGTGTTGAAAACTAAAAGCTAAAATGTATGGTTCTTTCTTCATTTAATATTAATTTAGGGCCAAAAACATCATTTTTTTTTTAGTTTAAGACGGATCTGATGGTTAATTTGTTGACAACCAAGCCCCCTTATAAGTATATAATTATATGTATGTAGAATCTTTAACGAAAAAACTGTTCTAAATTCCTTCAGCCATTTTTACAATAAATGTATTTTCGGTTTGCTAAGGCATAATTTTCAAAAATAGAATTTTTCAAAAATATCATTGCAAATTGAAAATCATCAGAATAAAGCTCAAACTAGCATACAGTGAATGATGACAAACATAAGGTTGAATAAGGCACCATTTTACATTTTAAAGACTTTCTACTCATGACTATGACTAACTACATGTACCGTTATTTCCAGCAAAAAATAAACAACTTAATTCTGCTTGTAAAATGACATTCCATTTGCTTACAAATTGTTTATATTGTACATGTATCACCTTGCTGTTTTTATCTAATTTGCATGAAAAAACATATAGATATTTATATATTTGAAAACTTACTTTAATTCGTTTTTATTACATAATCAATAGTACTCATTACCCTTACTTTTAAACCATTTTCTAATCTTAACATTGCACCTAGTCATGAGATATCAAGAATAAGAGAGGAAATTGTTACAGATTTTACCTCAGGATCAAATGGAAGGTTTTTGGTGATGATAGGGGTGAAAAGTTTTGTAATCTTTGACCCTTTTTTTTCAAAAAATACACAACAAATTTAGTAAAGATTTGCTAAGTAGTTTTTGAGAGGATCTAAACATAAACTACCTTTCATTATAGGTAATCATATCACCTCAGATATTGCGAAATATTGCCATGAATGGTCCGCCATAAACATGAATGGAATGAAAGAAAGGGGGAAATTCTACTATATAGTAGGCTTTCCGTGGGGGTAATTTGGCTACAAAAAGGGGGAAATACCACTATATAGCCAGCTTTCCGTGGGGGAAAATCTACTATGTAGTCATTTTTCCGGGGGGAAAATCTGCTATATAGCCATCTTTCTGGAGGGAAAGATGGCAAAGGGGAAAAGGCACTATATAACACCAGTACTATGCAAGCATTTTAAGAAAGGGTAAATTCTGAATTGTTTAATTCATGATCCCCTGACTAATACTGGGGCCCCAAAAGGGGTTCAAAGTTTAACTTAGAAATATATGGGGGAAATATTTAAGAACTGCAATAGAATGATGCAAGGAACTGTTGTTCAGGTGAGTGATGTGGTCCATGGGCCTCTTGTTTAAACAATCAATCCACTTTTGGAAACATTTTTCATACTCCTCAGATGGGACACCCATCAAATACTGACAAAGGACATTTCGTGATTTGCATTTTATTCCAGATAGGTTGAATTTAAGTTTGGGGAACAAAAAGAAGTCACACGGGGCTAAATCTGGAGAAAACAGGGGGTGTGGTAGGACAGTACCCTTTTCCACCTCCAAATACTCGTTCACAACACATGCTTTGTGTGCAGGCGCTATGTCATGCAAAAGTTGGATATACTTCATACCCGTTTTGGAGCTACGACTTTTGTAATATTTCTTCATTTTTTTAATAACCACATTTTTATAGAAGCTACCTATGGGTGTTTTGCCCTTTGGCACAGGAATTTGAATGACAGGGCCTATATTGTCAAAGAAAAAAACATATAACACCTTCTTTATGGTAGGTAATCTTTAAGCAATACTAGGACATTTTGCATTCTTTGATGCCCAGATTCTGTTAGAACTATTACGTTTTGGCCCAAAATAATATACCCATGCTGGTCTCATCATCAGTAAATAAATAATCAAAAGTTTTTGGTATATTTTGGATGCAATTGTAATAATTTCTTTGCATTTTCATACGCACTCTCTTTTGTTCATAGCTAAGCAAATGAGGTATGCACTTAGCGTTTATCTTTGTGAGCTTTAAATTTTTTTTCAAAATACCATGAACACGTGCTAATGACATGTTTGTCATCGGAGCCAATCGCCTCACGGTATATCTTGCAACTTTCTATAAGATTTGGTGGATTTTTACGATGGTTATAACCGTTGCAGGGCGACCTTGGCAAGCAGCATCTTTGAAGTGTTCGTTACCTGTTTTAAATTTAGGAACCCACCCACTAACAGACCTATGAAACATTTGACCATTCCCATAGATATCACAGATCTCGCAATGAATATCTACGGGTTTAATGGGTTTAATAAGTAAGGACCTACCTTTTATATGGGCCCTAATTTCAAGTGCATTGTTTGCTCTTTTTCCAGTCATTTTGAGATTAGTGTAATGAATACGCTATAAAGCAATGTACACTGTAGCTAAGTCAGTGAAATTGTGAACATGAAATTTTTTTCCTACGGTTCACTGATCAATCAAACGTGTCAATGTGGTTTCAGTAAGATGTTTACACAATTTTCACGCGGAGAAGATGAAATGACATTATTTTTGGAACACTTCACATTTTTGTTGCTTAATCACTGTCTTTGCATTGTATTTACTGACAGTTCCCCCGAGGCACACGTTTCACAGAGAGGAGGACAATTACACTAACTTCACGGTGGTGGAGGGAGGGGGCATCATCCTGCCCTGCAGCGTTGAGGGGGACCCTCGCCCCACCATCTCCTGGTTCAAGGATGAGAGCCCCATCTCGCTGACTGACTACCACTACTTTATCCGTGAGGACGGGAGCCTGGAGATCTTCAGTGCTGACTCCCAGGACTCTGCCTCCTACAGGTGTACTGCCAGCAACCAAGCGGGGGACGTAGACAAGACTGTACAGCTCTTTGTGCAAGGTGAAACAGATTCCAGCATTCCAGCATTCCAATAATGCGTCTCCCTCCCTCTTATTATGTTATTATTGATCTTCTTTTTAAATCTTTAATATACATGTAGATATAGAATTTGATGGCAATTTCAAAAGAAATAGTTAAATCTTAATTCGTTAAGATTTTCATCTTGGAATACAAACTCATTGTGCCTGTACCCTTTATTCATTTTGACCCCCATAGCGCCCCCCATCATACAGGGAGAAGAGACTGAGCAGTTCACAGTGAAGGTGGGAGAGACTGTGGTCCTACCCTGCTCTGTCAAGGGGAAGCCCACCCCAGAGGTGTTCTGGAGGAAGAACTTTGTACGATTCTCCCCAGAGTCTTCCGAGCATTTCCTGTTCAGTGATATCGGACTAACAATATTCAACACAGAGATCTCAGACAGGGCTATTTATGAGTGTGTGGCCAGCAACATTGCAGGGGAGACAACCAAGATCATCACCCTTATAGTACAGAGTAAGTCAGTGGTTATCTTGAAGTGCATTAGATCTCCAGTAAACATTTTCACCTTTATATCATTGAATAAGAGTAATTGTACCAATACTGGAGGGATTTTTCTCTCCAGAGAGTACTCACATTGTATTGATTGTAAATCCTGATTCTGCTCAGTTCCCCCCACCATCAGCTCAGAGGGGGAGACAGACATGGTGGTAGTGACAGGAGAGCCAACCTTCCTGAACTGTGATACCCAAGGTGACCCTGAACCAGAGGTCACCTGGAAAAAAGATGATGTCATATTTGACCCCACCAGTGACCCTGACATTTCAATGACACCATTTGGATCGCTAGATTTCAGCAAAGTGAAAGTAGTGGATGACGGGAGATATGTGTGTATTGCCACTAATGCTGCCGGTTCAGCAATGAAAGACTTCATTCTTATCATTCATGGTGTGTAGCAATTTCTAGATTCATATACACAACATGTAGTTAATATCTTTGATTACACTGCAAATATTCCATTTGATATCATTTCCAGATCCTCCATTTTTCCCACCCTTCATTACAAACCACACTCAAGTAATAGAGAACAATCCTGCTACGATTCCATGCCCAGCGGTAGGAACCCCGCCTCCTCTCATTACCTGGTACAAGAACGATGTGCTGCTAACCGGTGACGAGACAGGAGTTACCTTCCTTGATGACGGAGGTCTAGAGCTCTACAACGTCAATGCCAAGGACACAGCAACATACAAGTGTGTGGCAACCAATGCAGCCGGGGAGACAGAACACTCGGTGGACCTTCATGTCCTCAGTATAATATCTTCTTAATTTCTCATAGTCAACGTATATTTTAAATGTTTAGATAAGTAATAACTGACTAGCATTATGGTGGTCAGCTAAAACAGTTTTGTTAGAATATTGATGTTCATTATTCTTTGTGACAGTTCCACCCAAACTGATTGGAGAGGACATCAGCTTGATTGACAGGCGCCCCACCGTGTCTTCAGTGGTGGTCAATCACACCGCCTCTTTCTTCTGTCCAATTGAAGGTGACCCTACGCCAGTGATTACATGGCAGAAAAACGGACAGGAACTTTTTGGGGATAGTGAGCGGATCTTTATTTCAGATGACGGGCGGAACCTAACCATTGATAAAGCCGTCTTGTTGGACACAGCTCGGTACACCTGTATTGCCAGGAATGAGGCCGGAGAAACGGACAAGTCATTTAATCTGGAGGTACAGGGTAAGATGTGGAAAAAGCTTAAAATAAACACTCAGATTTCCTGCTATTTTTTGAAAAAAAGTAGTTATACTTGTAGTATGTATTTGTAGTGCCCCCTGTCCTTGACCTTGAGACTGTGACCCCAAGAAACCTCTCTGTGGTGATTGGGAACACACTGTTCATCAGCTGTCCAATGTCTGGAATTCCTCCCCCAAAAATCACCTGGTACAAAAATGGAGAGGTTGTTTCTCCAGAACTGGACCCAAACATTCGAATCTATGCTGAAGGTCGACGTCTGGAGCTGACCAGTGCCCGGGTGACCGACCTTGGACTGTACAGGTGTGAAGGCGTCAATGCTGCCGGCAACAACCACAATGAGTATGAGGTGGAGGTTTATGGTATGTCAGACCTTTGGGCCTGGTCTCCCCTTGAGCTTCTTCAAAAGAAAATCAAAAGCTTGGATATTCTGTTTTATTAAATTGTTTATGTACATAAGACATCATCTGGAATTGGTCAGGCAAAATGCTGTCAGGGCAGTTTTAGAGTAGCTGCTTTTAAATTCAAAGCTTTATGGTACTGGTGTTATATTGTCTAACTTTCTAATCTATAAGTTTAGAATACTCATTTCTGTTGTTTATGTTGAAAAAAAAAGCCATTTTAAAGGAAACAACTCTCTATCATTTCTTTGCTGTAGTGCCCCCATCCATAGAGAGGGAGGGAGAGATTGCCCGCCCTGAGGTAATAGTGAGGCGGTCCATTAACCTGACCTGCCCAGCCTCGGGGATTCCCCGCCCAGAGATATCCTGGTTCAGGGCCAACAAGGTCATTAAGGAGGACTCCGTGAACTACATGCTGCTCAATGATGGCTGGACCCTGTTCATATTCAATGCCTCCACTGAAGACTCAAGCAGGTTCACCTGTCGTGCTAAGAATATAGCCGGAAACAACGAGAAGGCATTTGATCTTCAAGTTTTGGGTATGGATAACTATTGTGTATAAGTATTTCACAAATTGTCCTTAAAATTTTGAATTTCCTGTGTCTGTAGTAAATTTTTTTTTTTGAACAGAGATGTGCTACAATTGCAACATTCTTTTTGAATTATTTTTCACATTTTTCAATTATTTTTCACACAGTTTAAAAAACATCTTCATTGTCTTTTGTACCCATGTTATCTTATTCAATTGTATTCAATCTTATTCAACAAAAACAAATTTTTGTGTGTGCTATTTATTATGAAAATGGTGAATAAATACAAGAACTTGAATGACCTGAAAAGTGAAAAGAGATACATGTACTTATATCAACTTGTTTCATAGGAAGTTGTATTCCAGTAGTAGATTAAGCTACTTCTGTCAAATATTTCACTGGAATGATTTGTCTAGCTTACTGAGTTTGCATAATGGTGGAATAGTGCCTATATACATTAATGGCATGTTCTACCTTTAGTCTTCATTGTTAATGAGTTTTTACCAATGAGGGTCAAAGACATTTACATAATGGAGTGGCTTTGTTAAAGTTTGTTAATCCTTTTTATGACAGTTCCTGCCTATATCCTACGAGAAAACGTTGATACAGAGCCCCGAGTGATACTTAACAGAACGCTGGTGCTGAACTGTCCTGTGGGGGGAAGCCCCAACCCCTCCATCCTGTGGTACAAGGAGGGGATCCCCCTGGATCTGACCAACAACCCGCTAATTGATGTACTGTCTGAGGGGAGACAACTGAGGGTCCCCAACGCCCAGCTGTCAGACACTGGGATGTTTACGTGTGAGGCTGTGAACAAAGCAGGGCGTGACAGTCAGAACTACAATGTACAGATACAGAGTAAGTTTACAATGTATATATACATATACACATATACATATACACATTCTGTACAAATATTTGATTCCAAAAAATTCTTTGGACATTTTACTAGAGATATATAGTCACTTCACTTGCCTCTGATATTCTTTTAAACACCATCACCAGCCCCGTAAAGTGAAGTGGTGCAGTTTGTTTACATGTAAAAATGACGACTCTCGACGTGAATTAATATACAGAGGGTTCCGCTTAATCTGATAGTCAACTTGTCAGAGAAAAATTATCAGATTAACCGATTATTAGATTAACCGATTTAGCGTTTTTGTGGTCCATGATTTTGGTATAGAATAAAATAAAACTTGTTTCAAGACATAATTTATCTAGATATGGCCAGAAATTAGTCCTGACTTTTACCCCATTTCATTTGTAACCAGTAACAAGACACTGTTTTCTGGTGACAAAAGTAACATAACCTATGATAAAACTGTTTATTTTCTTTCCGCTGGATGGTTTAATAATTTCATCCAGTAACAATGGTTACAACTATATTCTATTGGTGACAAAAGGTAACAGAGGTGACGAGCCTTTTTCTGTTTTGCTGGGGTTCTTATTTTATTTGGTTACAATGGTTACAGCTATATTCTATGGGTAACAAAAGGTAACAGAGGTGACGAGCCTTTTTTTGTTTTGCTGGGGTTCTTATTTTATTTGGTTACAATGGTTACAATGGTAACAGCTATAATCTATTGGTGACAAGAGGTAACAGAGGTGACGAGCCTTTTTCTGTTTTGCTGGGGTTCTTATTTTATTTGGTTACAATGGTTACAGCTATATTCTATGGGTAACAAAAGGTAACAGAGGTGACGAGCCTTTTTTTGTTTTGCTGGGGTTCTTATTTTATTTGGTTACAATGGTTACAATGGTAACAGCTATAATCTATTGGTGACAAGAGGTAACAGAGGTGACGAGCCTTTTTCTGTTTTGCTGGGGTTCTTATTTTATTTGGTTACAATGGTTACAGCTATATTCTATGGGTAACAAAAGGTAACAGAGGTGACGAGCCTTTTTTTGTTTTGCTGGGGTTCTTATTTTATTTGGTTACAATGGTTACAATGGTAACAGCTATAATCTATTGGTGACAAGAGGTAACAGAGGTGACGAGCCTTTTTCTGTTTTGCTGGGGTTCTTATTTTATTTGGTTACAATGGTTACAATGGTTTCAGCTATATTCTATAGGTAACAAAAGGTAACATAGGTGACGAGCCTTTTTCTGTTTAGCAGGGGGTCTTATTTTATTTGGTTATAATGGTTACAATGGTAACAGCTATAATCTATTGGTGACAAGAGGTAACAGAGGTGACAAGCCTTTTTCTGTTTAGCAGAGGGTTTTATTTTATTTGGTTACAATGGTTACAGCTATATTCTCTTGGTGACATAGGGTAACAGTGGAGACAGTCATTTTCATGATTTACAGGAGGTCTTTTTTAAATTGGTTACATTGGTAACAATGGTTACCCTAACCCTAATCCTAACCCTAAACTAACCCTAATCCTAACCCTAACCCTTAAACCTAACCCTAACCCTTAAACCTAACCCTAACCCAAACCTAACCCTATTTTGTAACCAATGTTACCAGTAACCACTGTAACCTGTCACAAGTACATCAAAGTTAATTATTCATTATTCAAAAATTATTCATAATCAAGCATTGTTACCGATGTAACCAATGTTACTGGTTACAAATGGAAAGGGGTAAAAGTCAGGACTAATTTATTACATATATGTAATAGGAGGAAATGGCTAATTGTCTGTCCCTCTTTTGACCTGGAAAATTTATTTTAATTCTTTTTCTGTTATATAAAAGGCTCTTAAATAATTAATTATGCATCATAAAAAATTATTTAAATATTATTTAATAAGTTTTCTACCCCGATGTAAAATTAAAAGTAATCAGAATTTCCTCGATGTCACATGTTCCAAAGCCAGTCACTTTTGATTCAGAAATTACATGTTTAAATGATTCATAATGGTGCAAGCCCTGCATGAAATTAACACATGCAATTGGTAAATAAACAAACAATAAATTGTGTACACAGGTCAGGTCAGTTCTGTGTGCGGTCATCCGGAACAACTATCGATGTCGGTAGCTTTCATCTTACGAATGAAGGGAGCCACACGTGTGCGTTGAAGTGTAACTAATGCCCTGTAAAGAGTTACTGTGTACACAAGAGGGGTGTCAACCAATTAAACAAAGGAATATACAGGTGTAAGAGGGTGGAAAATCATTATTACACGGCCACAATCCTATCAGATTAACCGAAAATGACATTTTTTCCTATCAGATTATCAGGAAAAAATATAAAGGAATATATAAGAAATGGTTCGGTGTTTTGATATTATATCAGATTAACCGAATTATTCGATTAACCGCTATCAGATTAAGTGGAACCCTCTGTACTTCATTTTCCAAGGTCGGTTAGCATGTTTAAGAGAAAGTCTGAGGCAAGTAAAGTGACGATATCAGTAGTAAATTGCTTGAAGAATTTAATGGTACTAATTGTTTTCACAGAATTTGTGTGAAAATAAGGTTAATCCGTCCAAAACTAGCGCAATTTTTTGTGTGCCGTAAATTGCAGTTTTTTACTATGGGAGGCACTGTAGCTCCCAGGTCGTCTATCTGAAAATTTTCAGACTGGGAGCTACAGACCTGCAGCTAGTATACAATGTACATTTACTGGTACAATACACAGACAGTAAACAAAGAGGGGTATGACAGTCAGGACTATAATGTACAGATTAGGAGTATGTATACACTGCTTAGGACTACAATGTACAGATACATGGTATTTATATACATTACTTATGTAATATACATACAGTGTGAGGGTGTAAACAAAGGGGGACATGACAGTCGGGATTATAGCGTACAGACATAGAGTATGCAGTATATATAAAATATACTTACAGTGTGAGGCTGTAAACAAAGGGCTTGTAGGTAAATAATGATATGTTAACCTGTTATTGAGCAAGCAGACAAGTAGCAGGGCATATTCAGAGAATGAAAAACATTTTCTCTCCGTTTTTAGTTCCTAGTAAGATAGATGAGTTTAGAACGAACATTAAGCCGCGGACCATCGCAGGCAATCCTCTGACAATTACTTGTCCTGCCTCTGGTATACCCCCACCAGTCATAACATGGTTCAAGGACGGGTCAAAGGTCGACTTCTCCAAGGACAAAAACATACAGCTGGACAAGGATGGGCAGGAGCTGACCTTGAAGGTTACAGGGGTCAAGGACACTGGGACGTACAGCTGTGAGGCTCTGAATGAGGCCGGGGTAGCCAAGCTGGACTTTGATGTCTTTGTGGAAGGTCTGTTTGATATCTTGTGATAATCAATTCACATTTCATTTGGTATCCTATGAAAATCAATTCTTATTTAATGAGACTGCTTAAACATACAGTATTCAGTTTTAGTCCTCAGTAAAAATCTATGCAATAAACTAATAAACACATTTGGTTAATTCTAAGGCAATAGGCCTTTAATCATGCTTGAGTAAAAGCTCCTAAACCTATTAGACATTAAGGTTCTCTTAAAGATGGTCTAGGATCCTTTCTTGTATATTTAACATTGAACATTGAGACTGTGAATTTGATTACTGATGTTTAGTTCCTCCAACAATATCTGTGACGGAGAAATCCCCCAAAGTTAAAGTAGGACAGGAGATAACCCTGGGATGCCCCGCATCTGGTACTCCAGAGCCGGAGATCCTGTGGCTGAAGAACGGTCAGCCAATAGACTTCTCTCTGGCCTCGGGGCTCAGGGAACAGAGTGGGGGAGAGGAGCTTCACATACACAATGCTGTGGTTGACTATGGAGGAACCTACACCTGTGTGGCCTCCAATTCAGCGGGGGACGACCAGGTCAACATAGAACTGGAGGTCTGGGGTCAGTGTCTTGTGCTTAGGACATAACGTGTGAACAGTTAACGAGGGAACAATTCATCAAATAGGTTGATGGTGTAACTGTATTGAAGGAATATCACTGTAATTGTTAATTTTTTTTTTCTATAAAAAAATAACCCCAAGACAAAAGCTTTCTTTTAAAGAAATCATAAAATTTTACATTGATAAAATATTGATGTTCATATAATTTTCTGTTGTTTGAATAAATTTTCAGGTTAGTCGGCTGAGTGTTTATAAAATGAATGGCCAAATCATTTTACTGTGATTAGCTGAATTTGTGTGTTTTTTAGTTTGGTCATAGCAACTGTAGAGAGATGTATTAGTGGATTGTTTCAGAGCAAAAAGTCCTTAACTTTCCAATACATTTTCACATTTTTTGAAGCGGTTATTTAAAACTAATTGTCAAAGATTTAGTGCTCTTAATTAACATGTAGTTAAGTTTGATTCAGAAAGAGATTGACTCCATGAATAACAAGAAATAATTATCTTACTGTGTTTGATAGTTCCCCCAGTGATTGACAAGGAATCCTTTGAGAAATATACAGGGGTCATCAAGGGTCGGACTACAGTTCTAAACTGTCCAGCATTTGGTCTCCCACCCCCAAACATAACGTGGTACAAGGGTGGTTCTCCCTTGGTCCCTGACTCGCGGATGGAGCTTTTAACAGGAGGGTTACAGTTGAGGATTGTGAACACGACCATTAATGACACAGGGACATTCCGCTGCACCGCTGTGAACCCTGCAGGGGAGGATGGTGTAGACATGGAGCTAGAGGTTATGGGTAGGTCACTCAAAGATCATAGTAGGTCACTCCAGGTCACTTACATTTAAACAATAAAATGCTTTCTTTAGTGTTTCATAAGGATGTGAAGGAATACGAATATCGAATTATCTGGTTTGCCAACATCATAATGTAATGTGTTAAATATGTAATACCATTACTTCTTTAAGATTAGATTTGATTCTTTTACATACATGTGACTTTTTGTTCCTCATATTTTTGAGACAAATATTTAAGAACAAGGAAAAACTGAGTTGTAACAGTTTAACAATTTTATAGTTCCTTATAAACTGTCCCCTCTCAGTTTGACCTATCATGAAATTGATAACCATTAGATTCTATCAGATTCTATAATGAATGAGAATAGGTTGAGATGTACTTAAGGTGATCCTTGTTGTTTCTTTTCAGTTCCCCCCTCCATTGATGAATCAAATGTGGTGTACACTCCCAAGGTCGTACAGAACCGCACGGTGATCATAGAGTGCCCGGTGTCGGGGGTGCCCCAGCCCATGGTGACCTGGTCCATCAACGACAGTCCCCTGACCCCCAAAGACCGCATCCGTCTCCTTGACAACAACAGACAGCTGACCATTGACCAGGCCCAGGTGGCTGACACTGCCATGTACATGTGTGTGGCTGTCAACAAAGCCGGCGAGCTACGCAAGAAGTTCCAGCTGGAGGTGTTAGGTATGGGGAATTAACACAGTAGTCACTACTCCATTTGCTGATATTTAACACTATCTCTATATTACTACTATTCCATGATAATTATTTATCTTTTAATGGTTATCCAACAGCTAGTTCTAATTAGCTATCACTCCCTGGTAAATACTCCGATATTAGCAGTGACAAGTACATGTAATTATGTTTTGGTATATATTTTTTGGGGAACACTGATTTGGTTTTGCAGTCCCTGCCCACATTCTGACAGAGGTGGCCTCGGAGAGTGAGTTGGTGACCGTCCAGAACCAGACCATCAACATCAACTGTCCAGCCATGGGGATTCCCTCCCCCTCCATCATCTGGCTTAAGAACCGGGTCCCCCTACTGGACGCCCCTTACAAGAATATGCGGGTCACCAACAACGACCAAGTTCTGGAGATCTCAAACGCTCAGCTAGAGGATGCTGGGAAGTACTCATGTACCGTGACCAATGTCGCCGGCCAGGAGAAGAGGGAGTTCAACTTACAAGTCCATGGTGAAAAAGATTGTGCTATACATATATTTCACATGAAAAGATTCTATTAAAAATTGTTGAGATTTTTTTGGACATGAACTTTACATGAAATTCAATAAATATCATAATATCATATTGTACATGTATGCAATTAGCATGAAGTTAATAGGTTCAACAAATTTCAAGTGTCTTGTCTCCTAGGAAGAATAATTTTGTGACTGCTTATATAAGAAAAAGAAATGTACCAGACCTCACATTCTTTCCATCTTTTTTCCATTGTGACATTTTGTGACTTTTCATGACAATCAGTATGTCATGTTATCACACCACAGTGTAACATTTTTTTTACAGTGCCTCCGTACATAGCCCGATCTCAGGGGGAGGAGCTTCACGTAGCTACAGAGGGCGGGGCTGTGACCATGAAGTGTGATGTGGGTGGGGTTCCAGAGCCCCTGGTCACATGGCTGAAGGATGGACAGATCTTACAGACAGAAGACAATGCTCACATAAGGATTTTGTCTGGTGGACAGGTAATGTGTTAGCTCCACACAGGCCTTACATGTATATAAGGGCATCGTGAGCAAATTCAGCATTTACGTACCAAACAGATGTCTTTGGAATGCTGTAGTATATGCCTCTTTTCTTGTAGGTTTTCCAGTTTTTATCTGTCAAGACATCTGATGCTGCAAAATACACATGTCAGGCTGAGAATATGGCCGGCTTAACAGAGAAGTACTACAAGCTGGAAGTTCAGGGTATGCCACTAGCCACTTGTATCTCTGCCTAAATACTGCATGTTGTAGCCCCCATTTTATTTGGCTCCATATGCCCTCTGACAATTGACAGTGTGCTAATTTATAACAGGGCTCATTGAAACTGCATAGTGAGCAAATTGTTTTGCAAAACTGAAGTTTTGTGTTTAATCATGAGAACATGAAATCACAAGTGCTTGATTGCCCAAAACTGAAATCTACGGACATTCAGTTGTAGTGTTTATAGTTACTATAAACTTTTAACTTTGTCTCTATTTTAGTACCACCCCGTATCAATGGATCTCAGTTCCAGCAGAAGTCTGTCATCATTAACCAACAGCTGTACCTGACTTGTGAAGCCTCAGGAAACCCTGCTCCAAAGATCGTGTGGATGAGACAATATCAGGTGATTCCCCCCTACGGGAACCCTAGTGTCCGGATCAGGGACCAGGGAAGACAGCTTCTCCTGACCAACGCTCAGCTCCTGGACGAGGGAGAATATACCTGTCTAGTTTCCAATCCAGCTGGCAATGCTTCTGTTGACTTCTCTGTGTCTGTACAAGGTAAGGGGAATACACATGACTGGTCTCTTCTGTGTCTGTACAAGGTAAGGGGAATACACATGACTGGTCTCTTCTGTGTCTGTACAATGTAAGGAGAATACACATGATTGGTCTCTATGTGTCTGTACAAGGTAAGGGGAATATACATGACTGGTCTCTCCTTGTCTGTGCAAGGTAATGGAGAAAACACCTTAAACTTTGCTTATTTTTGTTTAATGATCAAATTTCAAACAAACTCGTGATGAATTTGGTGTCTTTTTGATTCAGTGCCACCCAGTATTGATGACGGACCTAAACAAGTTGTGGGAATTGTCAACACAAGGGTGGACCTGTCCTGTAATAGCATTGGACTCCCCGTGCCTCAAGTCAAGTGGGAGAAAAATAGCCAGGTGGGTTATATCACTCTGTGAGATTCAAATGTTTGGAACAAATAAGTCTAAAACCGGGCGCAACTTTTTGTGCGCAATAGATATACAGTTTTTATATGGAAGGACCTGTAGCTCCACAGTCCGTCAACCCAAATTTTCTGTGGAACTACAGTTATGCAGCTACATTATTTTTAGTTTTTCTATAAGGTGCTTTTAAGCTAGATTTTTTTGTTATTGTCTCAAACCCCCCAAGCTACCTATCTTTGAATCAAAATGCAAATATTTGCATCTGCAGGAAATGAGCTAGTTTTATGAGTAGTATATATGTTGATGACACTAGTACTCTTTTAACTTTTCCTAGTAGAAGTGTAAGACCATTGTGTTTTTTTTGCAGGTATTTCCTACAACAGGACTCCGACACAGAATGTTAGTGGGCGGATCCCTCGAGTTTACGTCGGTGAGACTGGAGGATGCTGGGAAATATGTCTGTACAGCCTCCAACGAAGCAGGGAGCGTCAGCAGGGAGATAAGTCTTGATGTTCAAGGTAAGGCCATTCCCAGTGTACAAAGTATTCAACAATTGTCAGCTAAACATTGGCAGTGGTGAGAAATGGTAAACTGGCAACTTCCAGTAACAAACTTTTATTTAATGTGAATGGCAGTTCCAATCTAATTCTATTTGTTCATAATAAGTGAACAAAAGGGATCACATAGGACTAAACGGCACACCAAGGATTTCCTGAGTTTGTGATTTGAGATAAGATTATATCTTTATAGTTCCCCCAAAGATTATTGGAGAGACCCAGATCAACATGCAGGCTGTTCTAGGAGATGATATTCACCTCCCTTGTAATGTGGAGGGGGACCCTAAGCCCACCATCATATGGCAGAAGGGAACCTCCATCCTGAGTGGGGGAGCAGGTGAGGACAGAGGGGGTGAAAAACTGGTGACTTGAGGGGTGGGGCACAGATGAGAAAACAGGTGTGGGAGGGGCAGGGCACTTTAGTTGTTTACAGAGGAAGTTGGGAACTATTAGTCAGTGGGTGGAGGGGGGTTACAATAGAGTCAATGGTGATAGTAGTAGGGTGGGAGTTGAGTAGTTTGGTGGAAAACAGGTGAGTAGAAGGGAGCAGGTGAGTACAGAAGCATACCTGTTAACCTTTCAAAGCTGCTACTAGTATGTGGGAGGATCTTCCCCTTACCAACTTGGCTAAGGGGGAGATTTTGCGTAAACGTGAAATGCAAATATGTTAAAAAAAAAAAAATTGTTAGATATCTTATTTTACAATTGTAATTAATGCATTTGCAATCATTTTAAATTTTATTATTTCTATGACTGCCAGTGTGCAATTACAACTTGTGTTGCTGTGTTCAGAAAACCATTATTTTGTTTGCATGGTACAATACAAGGAGCGAATGGTGTCACTTTTGATATCAAGTCTTGTAATTGTTCAATATTGAACCAATACTGCATGCTGACATCTAGGGTAAACAAGAAAATTTATTTTGCTTATTTTGAATTGGCAGTGCAACCCATTTAATAAAATACCAGTTTAATAATATTTATTGAAATTATTTTTTGCCTTGTATATAGGATAGATTTTTAATACACAAAACAACATGTATTTCTCCAGTATCATTTTAGAATGATCTCTGTTATAACGTCTAAAGCATCCCCATAATTCATAAAATTATAAATTTTAAAAATGTGAAATGCTTTTACACTTTTTCCATGTGCTACACTCTTATCGGTAGCTTGTATAAACACTCAGTGTTCCAAACTCACTTTGATTTTTACCGACAGTGCTGGCCAGACAGGATTAGTCATTGCGCACTGCACGTGGCCTGGGTACTTTACGGTTACCTGTGCACCTGTTAAGTGACACCACTGGCTGTGTATTGTTTTCTTTTCTTAGTTTCAGAGTAAAATCTGGATGTTTAAAGCTTTCACTTATTTTTGTATAAGGCCTATGCATAACTAAATCCGTAACTGGTTTAAGCCAAAACCGGAAGTAATCTTAAAACGTAAACGAGACAAAAACATGTCATACTGTGATTACGGTAGACAGTACTTGGATGGATTTTGATATATTAAAGCTACACAGCTGCTTTTTGATGCCAAACTCACAGAAAAATCCTCAGTGGTTGTTGAAATTTGCATGTAAAGATTCAGAAGTTGGGGGGGGGTGGGGGGTGGGGTATGGGGAAGACAAATACGTTTGCAGGAGAATTTAGTCTCCCGTGCGGGAGATTGGTTGGATGCGGGAGATATTAGATTTTTAGGCCATTTTGCGGGAGTCTCCAGCGCAATGCGGGAGGGTTAACAGGTATGCAGAAGGAGTGGGGAACAGGTCCCTGGAGAGAAGAGGGAATGGATTTAGAGGCAAGTAAAGAGAATGTAGAAGCCATTGAGTAGAGGAAGTTGGGAGTGGACAAGGGTGAAGAACTTGGATTACAATGTGGAACAAGTAAATTATAAATAAATACAGGGTGAAAAGAGTAGTGGTTAATACAGTCTGAAATAAATTTACTAAATGAGGCACTACCATGAAATTGTTAATTCAAAATGAAAAGTTTCCTTGTCTAGATTACTACATCATGGAAAATGGCACACTTCTATTGCGGAGAACAGATGAAAGGGACTCTGGAATGTACATCTGTATCGCTCGTAACAATGCTGGAACAGCCATGGCACAAATCTTTCTTAGGATGTTTAGTAAGTAAGGAAGGGACCAATCTTTTGCAGCAGTGGATATTACTTGAAAGTATTTCTTAAGCAAATTAAAGAATGATTAAAATGTTTAGTATATGTATTTGTGTACATTGGTCAAATTATTCCTCTATATCTGACAGTTCCTCCCAAAATAACGGACGTGACTCAGACCCAGTACTCTGTACAGCAGGGCCGGAACATCGTACTTCCGTGTCGTGCGGAGGGTCGTCCCCAGCCGGCGATTTCCTGGGAGAAGGACGGACAGAAACTGACTGGCAGCTACCACTACCGTCTGCTCAGATCAGGCTGGTTACTCATTCCCTACTCAAGGTCAGAATCAGACAGATGCCTCTGTTAAAGGGACTTGGACACGATTTGAGTTCAAAATTTTATTTTTTGTTTTTTATGTATAAACTGGTTTACTTGTGCATTTTGAATGATTGAACAAAATTTGGATGTTTGAAGTCAAGTCATAAGAGAGATACAGAGGTAAGAATTCATTGTAATGTAAACAAAGCTCGAGTCTTATATTTGTTTACAAATAATGAAAAGTAATGAATTACCATTTATTTGACAAAATGACTCATGGCAAACAAGATAAACTGATTCAATGTGTTCATAAATAATATTAACAAAGAAAAAAGCAACATTTGATTGAAACTTATACCAGTACAACACATATGTAAACAATAACAAGACTCAGGCTTTGTTTACAAAACAAAGAATTTCAAACTCTGTATCTTGCTTATAACTCAATATTTGACTTTCAAGTTTTGACAAAGCATTAAATATACCCATATTAACCATTCTAAACAATAAGAATCGAAAAATAAAATTTTAAATTTTAAGCTTAAATCGTGTCCAAGTCCCTTTAAAGTTATTGAGAAAACAATCTATAGAAGTATCGTTTCTTTAATTTATATCTTTTGGTCTTACAAATAAGACATAGGTGAAATATGAGTACTTTCTTCATTATTGTGTATTTATTCACTGCATATTTAGAATAAATCACCCTGGGTGGAATTTTCCACTAATATTGCGAGTATAATTTGTGAATGCAGTGTTGGATTTAGAGTTTATGAACATGCACTATGGTTAATTTAACATTTCATATCCGATACCTATGATTTTTTTCCAGGCCAGAAGACACAGGGACATATCGATGTATTGCTACAAACACGGCCGGCCTTGATGAAGTTAGCATCACCCTCACTGTTCACGGTACACGTCGTTACAAAATATTCTATATTTCATGTACCAGGTCAAATAAACAACATTGATATAAATTGTTTTTCCAGGAAATTTGATTTTCCCTAGGGATTTGAATGATGTCTAGTTGTTCAGTATACTTCTCTACTACAGTGCCCCCTAGGATTGAGGAGGGAGCCCGTCTCATGACTGGTACCGTGGGGTCAACGGCCAGAATCTCGTGTAACGCAACTGGTGAACCACGACCAGACGTCACATGGTTAAAGGACGGCCGACTGATCAGGGAAGACAGGAAGTACGTAGTGGAGGATTCTGGGACTTTGCTGATTAACTCTCTGGATGTAAGATATGAATAAGGGGCCATGATGGAATGTTTGGTCAAATCTGTATATAATCTCAGTCATTCTAATACTTGTCATAAATATCTTTCATATGCAGATATTACTGCAAATTAAATATAGGGATGACAATCAATTGCAAATTTGTTAATGGGTTAATCGCAATTCATTCTGACTGATCAACCGGTTACTCGTATCAAAATACACAAAGGCGTAGAAAAAAAATGGTTTGTTTCCGCTTTCCCGACCGACCCTAGCTTTTACTGCCAACTCAAAACTTTTTTTAAGGATTTTTGATGGAAAATCGTTTATTTCCGTTTTTATCCGATTTGGAAAAAAAATTTCTTAAAATTTTGGTTACAAAAAGCTTGTAGCAGTTACTCTTTTCAAATCAGTGTAACTGAAACGTTTTGTTTCAAAATGGCTGTATGTTTCCATGTGTTGTAGATATTAATAATGCTCTCATCGCTGGCAGAGGAAGTATCTGATATATAATATCATTTTTAGCTCACCGAGACGAAGTCGGGGGGAGCTTATGCTATGCCCCCGGCGTCGGCGTCGGCGTCCGGACCTGGTTAAAGTTTTTGTTGCAGGTCCTGTATCTAAGTTATTACTAGTCCTATCTTCACCAAACTTGCATGGATGATGCATCTGGACCTACTTATGGACTTGAAAGACTTGGATGCTGAATCTGGGCCATGAGTTTCAGATGCTGGAGGAGGTTAAGGTTTTTGGAGCAGGTTAAAGTTTTTGGTGCAGGTGCCCTTTGATAGCAATTTCTAAGTTATTACTGGTCCTAAGTTCACCAAACTTGCATGGATGGTGCATCTTATGATACTGATGCACCAGACAGGCTTGAATGCTGAATCTGAGCCATAGGTTTTGGATGCTGGAGGAGGTTAAGGTTTTTAGAGCTGGTTAAAGTTTTTGGAACAGGTGCCCTCTGTTGATTATATCTTAGTTGTTACTGGTCCTAGCTTCACCAAACTTGCATGGATGGTGCATCTTATGATAATGATGCACAAGACAGGCTTGAATGCTGAATCTGAGCCATAGGTTTCGGATGCTGGAGGAGGTTAAGGTTTTTGGAGCTGGTTAAAGGTTTTGGAGCAGGTGCCCTCTGATGATTATATCTTAGTTATTACTGGTCCTAACTTCACCAAACTTGCATGGATGGTGCATCTTATGATACTGATACTGATGCACCTGACAGGCATGAATGCTGAATCTGAGCCATAGGTTTTGGATGCTGGAGGAGGTTAAGGTTTTTGGAGCTGGTTAAAGTTTTTGGAGCAGGTGCCCTCTGATGATTATATCTTAGTTATTACTGGTCCTTACTTCACCAAACTTGCATGGATGGTGTATATTATGATACCAATGCACCTGATGCTGAATCTGAGCCATTGGTTTCGGATGCTGAATGAGGTTTAGTTTTTTGGAACAGGTCACATGTTAAATAGATAATAATACTATTTCAAACTTGCATAGTTGATTTAACTCTAGTATAAATAAATCGCAGATGTAGCTTCAGATGCAGAGCCTGATCTCCATTATCAAGGATGCTAAAAAATATATCTTAGTTATTGCTGGTCCTAACTTTACCAAACTTGCATGGATGGTGTGTCTTATGATACTGATGTACCTGACAGGCATTGATGCTGAATCTGAGCCATAGGTTTCGGATGCTGGAGGAGGTTAAAGTTTAAAGAGCTGGTTAAAGTTTATGGAGCAGGTGCCCTCTGATGATTATATCTTAGTTATTTTTAGTCCTAACTTCACAAAACTTGCATGGATGATGTATCTTATGATACTGATGCACCTGACAGGCTTGAGTGCTGAATCTGAGCCATAGGTTTCGGATGCTGGATGAGGTTTAGTTTTTTGGAATAGGTCACATGTTTTATAGATATTATAGTTCTATTTCAAACTTGCACAGTTGATTTAACTATAATATTAATGAATCGCAGAGGTAGTTTCAGATGCAGAACCTGATCTCCATTATCAAGGATGCTAAAAAAATCTCCTACCTCACTTAAACCTGCTAGATAGATGTGTTTGTTGTTAAATGATATAACATGATTCCTATGATATAGTACTACATGTATATGATATGATACACTATTGTTTTATATGATACAATATTATATCATATTGTAAAAAGTTTTATGATCCGATATGATATTGTATCAATTTTTTGTACATTATGATATGATATTGTGTCATGTATTTGTTATTAATAGTATTGTATATTATGATACAATATTGTATAATATGATATTGTATTATATATTTAATAGTTTATCACATGATATTGTTTCATATGATATTGCAATATGTAATATTGAATCATATGATACGATATTGTATTATATATAATATTGTATAATATGATATTGTATAATATGATATTTTGTTTATATAATATATTATTATATCACATGAATTGAATTATATGATATTGTAATATATAATATTGTATTATATGATACAATATTGTATAATATGATATTGTATTATATATTATATTACTATATCACATATTTTATCATATGATATGATGCAATGTTGTATCAAATCATATGATATAATATCATATGTATCAAATATGATACAATATCATACAATACAATATCATACTATATTATACAATATAATATCATATGTTACAATATTGTGATGTTTTATGCGATATGATATTGTATCATGTAATACTATATTGTATCATATATTATATAATGATATTGTATTATGTGATCAAATACAATAATGTATAACACGATACAATGTCATATCATATTGTTACAATATTACATTGCATAATTATTACAGTATTATATTGTATTATATGATACTATATTGTAAGTATCATAGGATGCAATATCGTATTATATATTATTGTATTGATAAACATTGTATCTTATAATACCGATAATTTCATATAATATGAAATGAGCATATGATTATCATACAATTTTTTAGCATATGATATAGGATATTGTGTCAAAACAGTTTCCATGAATATCCAAGATCATTAACTATGATTTTCATATCATATGATAAAGGTGGTCTCATAAAGGTGATGCCTCATAAAGGTGATGTCTCGTCTCGGTGAGCTTTGTAATCTGTGATTACCTATGTTTGTGTTTTCTTTAGACCATCTTAATAGTCAGGAAAGATATTAAAAGTATTTCTCATTTTAAACCATTCAGCAGTGTCAGTATCTAACCGGCATGTATGGATACTGCAATATTAAAGGAAAAAAAATTATTTGAAAAAATAAAAAAAATTTCTGACCGACCGACCCTACTTTTTTTCAGCAGGAAAGCGGAAACAAACCATTATTTTGTTTTTAGGCCAAATTGATGTCAAATTATTCTTTTATTTATTAACTGTCATAAATACCACAAAAATCACAATAGGAATATTCTGTATATGCGTAAATCATATTTATGAAATATATTCATTCTAAAAATTCCTTTAAAAAATCTAAATTAATGAGCAAACATGCACATGTCAATTTTGTATCCAGGCAGACGACACAGGGAGCTATACTTGTACGGCCATCAATGTGGCAGGGAGGGACTCCATGGATAGAGTACTCAGGGTACAAGGTAGATGTTCACTTTGAACTCTACTCATAGATTAGACTAGAGCAAGTTCTTTGTTATTATAATGAATATACTTTTCTTGTGCCTTTTCTCAGTCAATTTTAAAATGGATCTACCTGTAAAAAATATGCTTGACGTCAAAGAAATATTTATTTCATTTTGCAGATTGATATTCAATTACACATTGATCAAGTTGAATTCATTTTGATATTCAATATCAATGTCATCAGATTTGATAGCTGCAATGTTGATATTTTAGTCCCTCCTAAGATAACCGTGGCCCCCAGAAGCCAGGAAGTAATACAGAACAGTAGAATCGTGTTGTCATGTGCCGCCACTGGAATCCCTGTCCCCACGGTAACCTGGACCCTCAACGGAAAACCTGTCCCAGGTATCTTGGTTCTTGGTTTTTTTTAGCATGAAATCAATCTGGTTTATTATCATTTTAACCATTTTGTAAGTCCAACATTTTGCACCAAAAACAGTTACAAATTAAACATTGATGCTGTTTTACTTTCAAGCAATACAACCTTAAAATGTTTAGATTATATTTTCACCAAATCAGCAAAATGCATAATGTCTCTAAATTGTAATTGTGTAATATCTCTAAAATAATTATTGTACAGTTGCAATGGAACTAGTGCTGTTTCAGAATGTTGTTCAAACTAGTTAATAATGATCAGCTGGGTCTTAACATATCTTAGCCAATCATTATTTAGAGGTAACACTATGTTACATATACTGCTAACAAACATTGGGAATTTAACAAGTTGCATAGTACATGTACAGTTGTCAAATGTTCTTAAATAGACTCTGAGCAATTTATGATTCAGGGATATGCATGTATATTAAGTTAGTGGCTTTCAATCTAAGAATGTTTCATATAATTTAGGTATTTATTTGCTGGTGTGAGATTGTTCCAACTATGTCCTGTATTCTCCTGTGTGTAGCAGTTTGTATTCTGTTGAATGGATACTGTGTGAGTAACTGTTGGTATGAGTATAGAGCAGCCTGGAGGTTCCCTGTGATCTGTTGACAGTGGTTCATTGATGAAACAAGTTTATATTCTGCACAAGATAAAGAAATTCTCCATTCTTCATTTTCATAAAGTCCTAATGGGTGTCCTATTGCTACAAAGTGACATCCATTTCTGACAATGTCATCAATAACTTCAGGGTCAGGCCATGAGTGACACCTGTCTATCCATGAGGAGGCAGACAGAGGCCAAAAGTCACAAACAAAACACCAGGCATGGTCATAATATTCTACATGTACTCCTCGTAGTACACCACTACCGCAGGGTCCATGTACAGTAGAATTAGGAAATACTGCTGAACAAGTTAACTGTTTGTATGTAGAACTAGACACATGCTGATTGGATGTCTCTATATGTTGTTGGTGTCAGTAACTGAAGTAAAGTGAATCCTGGTGGACTCTCAGAACTGTCAGAGAGAATCAAGGTTGTATTGGCTGTGTTGTAATACTCAGACTGAGACGTGTCCATGATCACTCGGTGGTTGTTTGCCCAGAACATCACGTCTAGATCTGATCCCTCGAGTCTGAATCCTTCTCTGAAACTTATCCACTCACCACTCTAATGACTTCATCATTAGGTGTCACTCGTCTCCTCACCATATCCCCGATGTCCTCTGTCTCCCTCCTGAGGGCCCACCTGTTGTGAGGTTCCCACTATCTCACACATCCCCACAAACACTGACTCTGATATGTGCTGCATTCCCTTGCTCCTGTAATTGATGAAATGGATATTTTTGAAAATATAAGATGTTAAGATAAATTTTGGTCTTTCATTAACCTTTTCACATTATATTATAGAAATTAAGTCTGCTCTTTCAAGTGGATTAAGTAGAATTTTAATTTAGATGCCAAAGAGGAACTGTGATATTGACATCAAGTCAAAAGTTCAATCATGTTACATTATTATGTCAATCAATCATCCATCCTCACGTTGTCAGG
Organism: Magallana hongkongensis; assembly: GCA_016163765.1. Classification (NCBI taxonomy): domain Eukaryota; kingdom Metazoa; phylum Mollusca; class Bivalvia; order Ostreida; family Ostreidae; genus Magallana; species Magallana hongkongensis. The sequence continues at coordinate 568,101 of WFKH01011581.1, forward strand.
GGTCATTAGTCCACTCCTGGCTGACATTGTTAATCATTAAAGTGCTACACATTTTGGGTGGGTGGGTGGGTGGGTGGGTATTATAAACTGATATTTAAGTCAACCAAACAAGTGAACCCTGAAATGAGTACATTAAATTAAATATCCCCCCTCCACAAGTGGACAATGACCCCTGAATTCTTGTTGGAAATGACTCCATTTTGAAGGGAATATATACTGATAACACCTGTGGAATTACGTTGCTATTTTTAGTTGTGGTAATTTTCAGGTGTTGTACTTTCATTTTGTTTAAAATTTTTATTTATTGTTTTGATATAAACATGAAAGTATATATTCAGAATTGAATATTGACTTGTAAATAAATGTAATTTTTCAGTTTCATTCAAATGAAGGACAACTTAAGGACATATAGAAAGATATTTCAGTTAAATATAAAAGGGGGTGGAAAAGTGTTAAAATTTGATTTTCTTCTCCAGAATGAAATAAAAACATTTAAATTAGCTCACTAACGGTAGAATTAAGATTTTTTAACTATGAATATACTGTTGGAATGGGAAAGTGATCAGAAGTGAAAGTTCATCACAGAACATTAAGTCCAATTGATTTAAAAGATATGAAGAAATGTGGTCAATTAAACTGACACAATTTTTTTAAAATAGATTATTTTCAAGTTTACCCAGTACTATCTTACCGTCATATATCTGGGAAAGTGTGGTGGCAATTATTTGGTATTGGTGTATATGTTGAAAATTCCCTGAAAGGGTGTATTATTTACATGTAGTTTTCAAATTGATATGGAAGCAGCCTCATTTAAAGGTTTTCATGTTTATGTATACATTGATTTTTGGTATGTTATACAGAGGCCATTCAAGGGGGTGAGTGGGTGTAAAATTTTATATAATAGAGAGGTTTAGCAAACCAACGTGTACGCGTACATGTACATGTAGAAAGGAGAATATGTGTATTACGTTATCAGCTTTTGTAATGACGAAATTCTACACGTATGAACACGAATAAACATATGTGTAGATTGCAAAGTACATGTAAGGTCGAACTTGTAGCTTATATTTACTTGTTGGCTATTAATATGAACAAGTGTGTTTATTTTTGTAAAGCTTTAATATTTAATGCGACTACTGATATCAAGAAACACAAATTTTCACTAAAATGTATTGTGTTGTAGAGCTTTTAATACACTGTTCGATGCTTGCAAACATGTAATGACTCTTAATTATTTGTTATTAAAAATCATACATATATGATTACTTTAAATTAAACGATGGTGTTAAAAAAAATAACATGACCTTCAGTCTTCGACTGACTATTAATACTCAGATTAAAAGGAGGGAATATAAAAATTACATTTAAAACATTTACAAGTACAAATACACATTATAACTGCTAAACAAGAAAGTTATGTGAACTGGTACGCGTAGTTCTAACTTGTAACCTACACGTACAAGTACACATTACCGTTGGTCTGCTAAACCTCTCTATTATCTGAAGAAAAGAAATAAGTGGAATAAATATTGAAAAAAAATGGATGCAAGATAGTTTATAGAATTTTAAATTTCAGATAATACAATTCTACTTGATTTAGATATAGAAGCTAGTTTTATAGGGTCTATTGTTGGTCAGGTAGCATTTTATAAACAAAAGATTATTATTATGATTAATAATTAAATTGTACTGAGAGAGAGAGAGAGTGTGTGTGTGTGTGTGTGTGTGTGTGTGTGTGTGCGCGCACAATGCACACTTAATTGAATCAGATTACCAAATCAAGATATTTTGTTGATCTTTTATCCTATGAATCATGATTTTAAGAATGACTTCCTCTAGCTTGTTTTCATCATACATGATTTACAACAAATAATGCTGCTGCTTTGGGTAATGAGAGCTTGGTTGATTTCAGCATCTCCAAGTATAAATGGGCGGAGTTTCCTTCACATCCACCATGCACTGCGACAGGATGCTGGGATGTACACGTGTATTGCTGAGAATCCTGCCGGTTTGGTGACTGCCTCTGCGCCTGTACTGATGAAAGGTGATAATAAGTTACCACTATTCAATAAAATACAGAAGATGATTGATTAATCCATATTCAGAAGTTTTGTAAAACATTCATATGATGTCCTAAAAAAAAACCCTCGCTCAATAATGCCCTTTGACTGATTCAAAAGTAGATTTATTGTGCACACATTAGAATAAAGATGTATATAGTTTTATCGCAAATCTAACATGAAAGTACATGCTACGACCGATTTTGCATTGCGTTGAGTGATGACACTTTCTAATCGGTGTGTATTTCAATTGTGATTCGCAACAAAGATTATGATTGGCGCATTTAAATAGACCCGCCCATTTATCAAATGCATGTTGAGAACTTAATGCTAACACATGGTAAGAAATGTCGGAGAAAGAAAACTTCTGTTAAAGTTGTTAGAGTTATTTGAGAACAAATGGGGCATATGTGTGTAAATAATGTTAGTGGGAAAAAACAAAGAAAAAGTTCTCTAAAAGCAGGGATGGGTGCATATAGGTTAAAGTCACAGATTGTACTTCGAATAATGTTATTCAGGTTATTCATAATTGTGAAGAAATTTGCCAGAAACTGTTTAGTGAAAAAATATATTTTGCGTTACTGTTCATAATGTGTTATATGTGGAAAATCGCATGAGTTGAACAGACAGTTTTTCCTCACAAAAAGCTTGTTGCAAAATGTAGATCCACGAGAAAATTCGGGTTGACACGCTGTGAAATCCATTAGACGTTTTACAGCATATGTCTTAACTTTTTTGTTTACGATAATTCTGTACTGAAAATCTTTGAAACATCGTCACCAACTCCGTAAAATGAAGAAGTGTGGTTTGTTTATATACATGTTAAACTATAAAATGACGACAATTTTACATTCCAAGGTAGATTAGTGTGTTTGAGAGAAAGTCAGTGGCAAGTAAAGCGTCAACATCAGTAGTAAATATTGTCTGATGAATATTGAGGAACATGTAATAAAATGAATGTTTCTACAGACTGAGGGAGTGACAAAGTAAGGTTAATCACATATCAGTCCAAAATTGAACACTTTACATGCGGTAAATTTCAAGTTTTGTGTGTGTTTGAAACACACTTGTAGAAGTGTGTCATTAATCGCTTAAGGTTGAATAAAATGCAATTTATGTAATATTTATTGACAGTATCTGTTGTGAATTTTTTGGAATAAGCTACAACAAATTAAACTTAAATTGATGCGTAAAAAATGATTGAAATTATTGATGAAGCATTATACTGAAAAATGAAATGGTGATCGAACCTTTTTAAACAGTGTGCTTTCGACAGTTAATTTGTTTACACCATAAACAACAAAATGCGATTATTGTGAGAACTCTTGGTCAATTATTGCAGTGATTTAGTTTTTGCAGTTCTGATACAGAGTTAAACGACATATAGGGCAGTTGGTGCATAAATTATCAATACCACGTTAGCAGGTAAGAGTGGGCGGGTACTAAACTAAAACGACCAATGAAAATGCTTGTTTTATAAACTGACACTCGCGATCCCAATAGTGTCGTCGCTCAACGCATCAGTCCATCGCTCGCAACATGTACACCCATGTTAGATTTGCGATAAAAAAGAGTCATGCAAGTGATATACAACTTTATTGTTTAAATACAATTACATGTGGTCTGATATCTGCTGTAAATTAATACAAGTGTTATATTTATATACATATGCTGGTTACTTTCGGCTTGATTCCCTTTGAATTATCATTCAAGTGTTTTCAGTGTCAATTTTTGATAAAGAATTTTTGTTGTTGGTGTTTTTAGTAGTCTTAGTACTGTGATTATTCCCCATTATTGACCTGACTGTGTATCTTCAGTCCCTCCCCAGGTCTCTGTCCCTGACAGTGATGCTACGGTCAGTGTGGCTGACCAGGTGATGCTGACCTGCTCTGTGGGTGGAGACCCTAACCCTGACATCAGGTGGACCAAGAATGGGCGCCCCGTGGAGCTCAGTGACCGAATCGTCCAGCTACAGAATGGTTCACTCGTTATTTACGACTCTACAGTGAGAAAGCCTCGATATTGTAGTGATTTTTTGAAATTCTGATTAAATGATTTATAGACCTGTGTGTATTAAGATGCTTATGTCAGATATTCTCTCTGACAGAGCTCTGATGCAGGAGAATACAAGTGCGTGGCGTCTAATGATGCAGGGACTTCTGAGGGCGTGGCCATGTTGACAGTCCAAGGTGAGACAACCAAGGCCTGGTAGTGAGTGAACAAAGGATGGAGTGTAACAATCAATATATTAGGGGGAAACCCAAACACATCAGCAGGAGGTGAAGTGAATGAACCAGTGCACTGTCTTGATTTATGTATTAGTAGGTTGTCCTGAATATGGTCTTATCTCTCGTCTACTTAACCCTAACATTCTACATGCATCTATAGGAAATGTTATATATATATATAATTAATATAACAAAAACAAGATGAGAATGGAGAATTGTTAAAAGTTCCAGTTTTCATCTATTACATGTTCAGAAAGCATAAACTTCTGGTATTCTATAATCCAAAACATTGCAAGCTTATCTTGGTGTCCTTACAGAGCCGCCCATGTTTAAGATTGAGCCAACCAACATGAGGATTGACCTTGGAAACACAGTGGTCATGGACTGTGTGGCAGAAGGGGAGCCAACTCCTGACATCTCCTGGTTACGGGGCTGGAAAGACATTGAGACGGGGGAGAGAATCTCTGTCCTACCCAACAACTCACTCAGGTAAGATATCCAGGTGTTATAACAGTGGAGAGAATCTCTGTCCTACCAAACAACTCACTCAAGTAAGATATCCAGGTGTTACATCAGGAGAGAGAATCTCTGTCCTATCCAACAACTCACTCGGGTAAGATATCCAGATGTTACATCAGGAGAGAGAATCTCTGTCCTATCCAACAACTCACTCAGGTAAGATATCCAGGTGTTACAACTGGAGAGAGAATCTGTCCTACCCAACAACTCACTCAAGTAAAGATTCCAGATGTTATGACATGGGAGATAATATTTGTTCAACTCCTTGTGCAGCCTAAGAGAAAAAGTTTAATAAAAAATGTCAGAATTTTTTCATTTTGGTACTTGAATTATTCTTTCTTTTTTTTTACTGAGATTTTTTAATTCTTATCAATTTTACATTGATAATATTAGCCATTCTTTGATTGGAACATAGTAAAATTAAAAATAAAAATTTCCTGATTCACAGAATTTTTTATTTATTTCTTTTTGAAAAAATCTGGCTCCCTAAAAAATTCTGATCTGTAGTCTGTCCCAAGTTATTGCTTCCAACACTTTTTGATGATTTTTAATAAAAATACACATACCTGTGAAAGAAGTACAGTTGAAATCGATAAAAGGGAATATATCCAAAATATCTTCATTGAAAAATTATCATTTTTCACTCATAAAAGTTCACAGAAACGAAAACAAATTTCTTACGGAGATTTATAATGGGAAATGTTTACATCTTTTCTCCATTCGGAACTCACTCGGAATACCTCGCACAATTTTTCAATGTTATCATCCGGGCTAATTAATGGCTGATGCAATGCAAAATCCCCATAGACTTTCTATTTTGGGATGTGTATTGAAACCTGAAGCGACAGAGGGGCGTTTCAAAACAGATAATCTGGGCATTTTTCATATTAGTGGATGAACGTAGTTTGAGCACAAAGGTATTTATGATTATCGAAATATCAAGCAAAAAGTGGTGAAAGCAAAAACTTAGGACAGAGTATAAATGTGAATTTTCCCTCTGTACAAACAGGATACTAGCTGCCCAGATGTCTGATGCAGGACTGTACCGCTGTAAGGCCGCCAACAGACTGGGCATCACCATTGTGGAGGCCAACATGACCATTGTGGGTGGGTAAATAAGCCATATAGAATCAGAATTATGTTCTTATTCGTTAAAACTCAACCGAACATAAATCATTTATAAAATAAATAAAAACATGTATTTAGATGCAGAAGCGCTCTCAGAAGTGCAGTTTAATAATTACATGTATATAGTCACACAAAACAATTTTTCTTGTGTTCTTTTTTATCTGCAAAAGCAAAACAACACATATTAGCAAAATATATTTAAAAAAAACAAACATTTATGACTTATTGTGTGGGTGGCTGGGGAAACGTCTGATTGCACTGAGAGAGATTTTGAGCCATTGAACAATGTAAAGTTATATTGGAGTTATTTTTTATATTTCTCAAGCCATAACAACCAATACTGCCTTCGAATGACTTAAAACTCAATACTGTACCAAATCGTGTGTACCTTACGAGAATACCTGTAGAACAGGTTTTCTATAACCATTGAAATTGGTAGTCTTCATAACAAACACCAGGTAAACGTGTTCGATCGAAACACGTGTTGTGATACCTTCAATAAAAACATAGGTTTACAGCGAATTACAGATTACCAGTAGTTTCCAATAGCTTGCTGGATTGCTACCGGTAAATAGGGTATTCAATTTGGTCAGCAAGGTATCACATTAGGTTTTAATCTAGGTCATGTGATTACTCAGGTATGACAGCAAGAAAGTGAGTTATGTCTAGTAAACACTTGCACATTTTGAGCATTTTTTGTTGGGAATATTTTCTCTATGCTATCCTACATTATTGGTATAAAATTTTGAGCTAATTAAGCAGTCACAGCACAAAAATACTATTAGTGCTGTATGTTGCACCAGGAATTGAGGAACCAAAATTTCATTAATGATTTTTTCAGAAAAAAGTTGCCTTCTTTTTAAGATTATACTTTTCTCTTTTGTTTGTTTCTTCAGAAATGTCTTTTAAAATTACATTTTTGAAAAAAATTTCAAAGTTACTCCAAGCAGAACTGATACTCTAGAATCCAGTGCTGTCTAGGTGAGCATTCTTTTTAAAAGTCTATGAATAGAATAACTAACAATAGGAGAGAGTGTTCTAGAGACTTTCTTTGTGCAATATGACCAAATTGAATACCCTATTGAGCAATCTAGCAAGCTACTGAAAACTCTACCTGTATTCTGTAATGCGCTGTAAAGCACTACACCGACCAAGTCTAACACCACATCTTAATACTAAACGAGAAGATTCGTTAGGTTGTACTTGATCTGGTTTGATCTGTTGACAGTCCACGGTCGGTTCTCTGAGTGGACATCCTGGGGGTTGTGTAGCAGTACCTGTGGGGTGGGGCTACAGTTCCGGACTAGGGAGTGTGACAGCCCGCCCCCTCAGAATGGGGGAAGACAGTGTATTGGCTCCTCCCTTGACTCCAAGACCTGTGTGTCAGGCCACTGCCCAGGTGTGTACATGTTAAGGATTCTAATATATATATAACTGTCTGTAAGCACATGTTTTAAAAAATATTCAGTACACAACTGTGTGTCACAATGTACATGTTAAAATGATTTAAAAAGATTCTGTTTCATGTAATAAAAATGAGATGTTTTTAATGGTAAATGAAGATGACACCTTGAGCTAATTTTAAATTGCTTGTTGTTACCATTTTTCCAGAATACAAGTGCTGCTATTCTCTCCTTATACATTTTACTTATTATTTCAGTTGATGGAGATTGGGGTAACTGGTTGCCATGGAAGCCTTGCAGTGTATCGTGTGGAGAAGGGGAGAGAACCAGGGAGAGAGTTTGTAACAACCCTGCCCCACTTCATGGTGGTACCTCTTGCCCAGGTCCATCTGTGGCTACCGACATCTGTAACGAGGGACCTTGTCCAGGTAATGAGACAATACAGAAATTTATATGATAAAAAGATAGATAATATAGAAAGTTTGGTTTGAATAATTATACATATCTTTTTGATTTGCAATCTTTCTATCCCCAGTTGACGGTAATTGGAGTGGATGGGGATCCTGGGGGTCCTGCAGTGTGTCCTGTGGAGAGGGGATCCATGAGAGACAGAGACTGTGTGATAACCCACCCCCACAGTTTGGGGGACGTCATTGCCGTGGAGACCATGTCCAGTTAAAGACATGTTCTGTTGAGCAGTGTGCAGGTATACAACTCATGAGTTATGTTGGTATCAAAGTTAAAGTTGTACACACTTTTACTGAGTATCACATATCAAATTTATATTAATAAGTCTAATAACATAATCTTAAACACAGTGGACGGTATGTGGGGTCAGTGGAACCACTGGACGGCCTGCTCCCAGAGCTGTGGTGGGGGAGTAAGGTCAAGGACAAGGAGTTGTGACAGCCCCGCCCCCTCGTACGGAGGATCCACCTGTTCCGGGCGGTCCACCCTGACTGACTACTGTAACCCAGAACCCTGCCCAGGTGAGAGAGTGTCATATAGAGAGAAGGGTCAGAATGGGTGTGTAGTTTGATCAAGGGGCCTCTGAATCAATTGCTTTTTGTGGGCATGGGTAAGGTATTTATCTGTGTAAATCTCATGCAGTGTCAGGGAAAATCAAATGAATAGGCTACCTTGTAGTTTCATTTTATACATTTAAGGCACACTATACCTTGAAACAGTTTCTTGAAAAGTAGAATGATGCCTAAAAAGTATATACAAAACCAAATAAGGAAAAAAAAGGATTTTGGATAGATTCAAAAAGTTTTCAAAAATTAAATTAAGTAAATATGAAGAAACAATTTGAGCTTGTGATCTGCAGTTTACAAGCAAAATGCTCTTACCACTGAGCTGTGATATGGTATTCAACGAAATAGATTGCTACAAACAATTTTACAAAATCACCATCTTGTAATGTGTAATAAGAAGTATAAGTCTTGATGTTATAAGCTACCTTTATACTTGAAATTCAAAACTGACTTAGCAGGTAAATCATTTTATCAGAACATTGCATGACAAAGTCTTATATAAATTACATGTCTGTATATAAATATTGATTTTTTGTCCTTTCCAGTGAATGGTAATTGGGCGGGGTGGGAGAGCTGGGGGGCGTGTTCTGTGAGTTGTGGGGTGGGGCTCCAGAAAAGATTTAGGACATGTTCTAACCCCACCCCTAGCATCAGTGGTCGCCCATGTATAGGGTCCAGTGAGGAAGGGCAGAGGTGTAACCAGCCCCTTTGTCCAGGTAAGATTGTGATGTATTAATCTTCATTGTTTTATTTAGTTTTGTGAAGTCTATTTTGATGGTATTATATTGTTGTGTCGTCATATTATTGAATCATAACACAATGCAAGGACAGAATATAGTTATTGTCTGTCATTTAATGCCTTTGTTTCTTCAGTGGATGGATATTGGGGTGGGTGGGGGGCTTGGTCTCCCTGTTCACAGACCTGTGGAGCGGGGTTCAAGGAAAGGAGTCGAATGTGCTCCACTCCACAGCACGGGGGACAGTACTGTAAGGGGGACGAACTCCAGAGGGATCTCTGTAGCCTGACCCCCTGTTCCAGTAAGTCAAAGTACTTTAGAATATTAGGTGAAATAGTGATTTGTAGCAAAGGTATACAGGATTAGCCTTGAAATGGAGGTTTAATTAAAATGATTGCTTGAACATTTAACCATATTAAGATTGGCTGACTCTAAGGTCATATGTACATTACACACTGATTTCAGGGTTACCTGGGAAAGCGTTTGGGACGTTGGTTGGTTACATCAATGGTGTAGATCTGACAGAGTCTACCATCAATGCTGTCATGACAACCACTGATGACGGACAGAACATCAAGGTGGCGGCTACCATTAAAGATTTACCTCCCAATATAGGTGAGTACCAGCTACCATCAAAGATTTAGATCCCAACATAGGTGAGTACTAGCTACCATCAAAGATTTACCTCCCAACATAGGTGAGTGCTAGCTACCATTAAAGATTTACCTCCCAATATAGGTGAGTGCTTATTGTCTTAAGCCATTGTGTGAAATGTACAGTATATAGAATAGGAGAATTGGTCTGTTTTGTGTCTCCAAAATGCTACAGACATTTCAAAATCATCAATAATTTTTTTTTTCACATAGCATATATCCTGTACAATTTCATCAGTAGTAGACTTTTGTATATTAAGCATTTTTTTTTAACATCTCTTAAGAATTTAAATTTTTTTTATCAAGGGGATGCCTTGTTTTGAATTGAAAGGGGAGGGTTTAAGGTCATTAACTTTAAAATCTTAGTAACTCTAAAAATCCAAATCCCTTTAAAATTGCTCAAAATAAAATTATTACAGCACCAACAATTTTTTCTATAATTTTTCTATGCAAACCTTCGATTAGAATTGACTGAGGTCATGTGACATTGCAGGTAGACACGTGGAGCACCTGGTGTCTGTGCTGAGTCCTGTGTACTGGGTGACCGCCTCAGAAAGGGGTGGGGCTAAAAATGGACTCTCCCTGACGGAGGGCAAGTTCTCCAGAGACGTCCAAGTGGAGTATGCCACTGGTAAAAGAAAGCTATATTGGTTCAAGAATATTAATCAATAGATACATTTTCATCTTCTGGTATCTTTAAATATATGAGTAGAATTAAATGGTATTTTAAGTTTCTGGCAGTTTTATCAAGCACATAAAAGACAATAATTCTAATCATAAATTGATTGTACATAAAATAATACTTGTTTGTATTGTATGGTGTTTATATCTTGTTTGTATTGTATGATGTTTATATCTTGTAGGGGAGATAGTGAGGATGTCTCAGTACGCCAATGGAGTGGACGAGGATGGGGTGTTACAGATTGATGTCATCATACGGGGGGAGGTCCCCGATCTGTCCCAGGGGGCGGAGCTTACACTGACCCCGTACTACGAAAACTACATACAGACGGGACAAGGTCAGCCTTATGTACAGGACATCTATTTTTGTTCAGTTGCATGAGAATGTTTAGTTGCATTTCAACACTTTAAGCTATCCCAACAATATTACATGTACTATCGCACTTCATTAGTACAACATCATCTCGAGTAGATTCCAAAAACATACACTGCATCATAATTATACCCCCGCTCCAAATTCAATGGAGAAGGGGGTAAACTGTTTTACCCTTGTGTGTGTGTCTGTCTGTCCATCTGTCTGTCCTTTTGTCTGTCTGTCTGTCCGTAACAAAAATTTGTCGCATTTTTCTCTGCAACTATTCATTGCTGATGCTTGAAATTTTAACACACTATATGTGTAGGCATGCCATACGTTGGGATATATTTTTGTACCAATCGGATGTCAACTTCCTGTTAAATAACGACTTCGTTTTTTTTTAGCCCAAAATTTTTAAACAAATTTTCGTCAAAGATTTTTCAACCACAATTTATCGCAGATGCTTGAAATTTTGTCACACTATTTGTCTAGGCATGCCACACTTTGGGATATATTTTTGTACCAATCGGATGTCAACTTCCTGTTAAATGACGACTTCGTTTTTTTTAGCCTAAATTTTCAAACAAATTTTTGTCAAAGATTTTTCAACCACTATTTATCGCAGATGCTTGGAATTTAATAACACTATTTGTCTAGGCATGCCACACTTTGGGATATATTTTTGTACCAATCGGACGCCAAATTCATGTTAAATGCTGACTTTGCTTATTTTTTATATTCACATTAAAGCGAGGATATTACTAGTGAGCATTGGCTCACAGACATCTTGTTATTAATGTAATTCCTCCATTTTTCAGGTAATATCTTTGCTCGGTCTTCTCGTACAATTCGAATGGATGGGCATCTCCTTCCATACTCCTGGAATCACTCGATCTCGTACGAGACGACTGAGATAATGCCATTCTTGGTTGAGACGTTACACACTAAGGACATTACGTCATCCGTCAGTCCGACAGGGGACCAGGTGGAGTTTACTCTGCTCACCAGCATCACCCCAGGTAAATAAACTCTATAGATATGTAAGTTAGCTGTTTAATGATGCACAATTCAGCATCTCTCTCCAAGTAACAGGTAAAAAAAGATATATTGCTGATAGGTATATACCTGTATGGTGTTAATGACTAACAATTTAGGAGGAAAGAATATTCTCTGCTTGATATATATGTATATATAGGTGTGTTTGCATGCATAAACACGTTAATATATTGTAATTTATTCAGTCAAGGGTTTTTCAATACAAAGTCCTGTATTGACTGTTTGCCAA